>JAPVLV010000009.1:47800000-48072500 GCA_029168935.1 Oxyria digyna
AATCGGAATTGATCACGACCAGTTTCGTTGGGTCCGTATTGATCCCAGCTTTCACCAGATATGTCTCTCATCGCCTGATATGGAGGAACGGATTTGTAAATATCCATTTACAGTAGAAGGTACGCACGAGACTTACGCTTGTTCGGGTGGCTCGTATGGGGTCGTTCGAAATCAGAATCGAGCGAGAGACATATCTGGTGAAAGCTGGGATCAATACGGACCCAACGAAATCGGTCGTGATCGATTCCGATTTCAAACGAGCTCATACGAGTCATCCAAACACGAGTAAGTCATATCTAATAATATATATATAAACTTTGAAAAAAAAAAGAATTAAACAAAATGCTCCCAGCGCCTTATACACATGGGCTTTTTTTTTTTAAAATATTTTATTACACTGGTTCGACCAACGTCTCTTACACGGGGGAATTAAAAAAAAAAATCTGTATAAGAGACGCTGGTTAGACCAGCGTCTCTTATACATGTTCAAATAAAAAAAAAAGACCATTTATATGAGACGCTGGTTCGACCAGCGTCTCATATAATTTTTTTATTTTTTATGTTTTAACGTATAAGAGACGCTGGTCGGGCCAACGTCTCTTATACATAAAAAATTCAAAAATGGGAGAACCAGCTTCGGACGAGAGACGCTGGTTCTACCAGCGTCTCTCACACATAAAAAAAATCCGAAGCTGGCATAAGTGCCTATATTGGGAATTTCTTTTGAAAAGAGCCTACGTCGGGAATTTTTTTTGAAAAAAAGCCCATTTCAGAAAAAAATTCCATATATTACTCCATAAACAGTAAAATGATCGACATAGTTATATGTAAATGTCTTATTTTAAGCCAGATAAATAATGAAAGTCTTTTAAACAATATTAGGACCTTATAAAAGGGTTTTAATTGCCTTTGTGTCCCGTTACCAGGTTGACTAGAATCGTTGGAAAATCAGTTTCATTCTATTTTTGTAAGGAGGAATGATTTTCACATGAACCCCTCCTGTAAAAATGGGAAAAAGAAAGCTAGTTTTAGGATAAAATTTTACTGGAATTTTATATACCATGTAAGCTAGTATTTTCGTTACCGACAGTCTATCGAAACAAATTTTTTGAAGATGGCATCCTTCCTAACTTGCCCGACAAAATAGACAAAAGAAGCGAGTGTAATAGATTTGTTAATTTTGATTTCTATATAACAGATAGATATTTGATGATTGAGCTTTAACAATATATCTTGTTCTCACTGTATGACATGAACAAAAAGACACTTTGTTGAGCTCAACTTGATATATCTATCCACATTTGATCATGTACGTTATATAAGCCGTAAATTTAAGATCTCGTTCACGTGTAGCAGAAGACTAATTATCTAGTTGATTGATTAGCTTATATTTATTGATAAAAGTATATTTTAATTTAGCTTATGGTGGCTTATACTCGAGGAATAATCTTGTAGACTCAACCTATATTAACTTATTATGCAACATTTTGCTTGGGCGTTTAACCCCTCACCCATTTGTTTATAACTCGCATCTGTTCTGGGCACATCTTTAACATGCTCAAATGAACTGGGTCAGTTCTGAGTTTAAACTCGATTTTTTGAAAAAAGTTCTGAAAACATCATTTCTACGCCCAACAGTGAGTGCGAGTTATAATTTTTCAGGTACAGAATTTCCCTGTTTTGCTTTTGTGCTTGTCATATATTACCCTTTACAAGTTATTATTTCAGCTTCATTAGTTTGAAAGTTTATTGAGGTTTATGGTAGCTTATTATCATGAAATAAATGCAATGTATTTTACGCTTTTATCTTTCTGTTTCTGTTACTCCTTCTGTTTCTAAACATTCTTCCCATCTCTTTTTGACACATTGTCGATGCACATTTTATATCGTTAATATCTCCAAATAAATTCTTTTTGATATTGTTAAAAATATGATTAAGACGAATCAAACGAGACCCCGCATTACTATATTTTCGAAACCGCCCATCGATGATCCTCGCAAGAGCCGCTACCTCCATGTCCAAAGCCAGTCAGCGACTCGAGGCATTGAAGCTGGAGCAGTCGAGGCATGGAACCCTAAATTTATCAACTGCAAGGCACAAGAGCCAAAGTTAGCCTGCGTTTGAAGACAAACGAAGATCTTTGACAATATTTCTCTCCAGGTATATTTCGTCGTCTTTTTTACTTAATTCGTAATTTTGGCTCGTTCTGCTCTCAGGTATATTTCTCGAATCAAATGTTAACATTTGCATTCCAGCCAACTACCAAGATTTGTAAATTTGGTAATGGTATGAACACAGTAGCTGTTATTTGTCCGTACCGCAAGTTTAATTACATGAGCACATGATGATTATTAGGGATGTAATATCTGGCTTCTTTGTATATTTACAGGCGGTTTACATCTTATTCAGAGATGATGAAATCTTAAAGCTGCCATACTGCATTGTTATTGCTGGATTTGTTCGCTTCTTATTTGCTCTTGGAACACCCCATTTGTTTGCCTTGGGAATTTGGCTAGGAGTCTCCACATTCTTCAGCCTTGTATACATCATCATAGCTTTTGTTCTGTCACTACACGACGGTATGCGTTCCCATCTTACAAGTTTTTTCAATTGGCCTCTAAGAGTGTTGTATTGCTCATCCTCTTTGTGTTTCAGATTCTATGCCTTTTTTTGTGATGTACGATGAGACAGCTTGATGTCTGTACTTGTTTATGTGCCCAACTCGAGATAAAGAGGCCAACTGAAAAATGTTTGGTTTGCTGAACTTGTAAGAATTAAATCCCCAACTCGAGATTATAACATTTTGGGATCGAGCATAACCAACGTCTTCACAACTATCACATTACAATCCTTTAATTATCTTGCGTGTATGAGTTCACTTATCTAATTGTTATTTGACTTATTTCTTCTTTGACATCTCACAACTTGCAGGACAGTCTACAAGTCCACTATGCTGGCTTTAGGACACCGCATTTTCACAATATATTTGATCTAATCCACAGATTTCAGTAAGAGATGGCGAGCTCGGTGGATGAAGTTGGGATTCGGCTGGCCACGTCTTCTTCCTTGACGATGTCGTCGAAGCACATAGCAATCTTGATTTTTTGAGGTGCAAGTATAAGGATGCTAATCTGGAGAAATGCCTTCACAAAGGCCGGGAAGTCACTTGTTGCTTCCTTGGAGTGTAATGTCTTCTTCCTGTTTTTGCTTTTCTGCAATTTTGCATATCTTTATGTATTTAAAGAGATCAAAGGATTTGAGTTTTGCATTCTGGTCATATCATAGAGTGTCTGGGGATCTGCGAGTATGAGCCTTATTTATTCTGCTGCTTTTGATTCCTATTGCATTGTTCATTGAAGCTTTGTCTTTGCTTTAATTGTTCTGGCTGAGTTTTCTTTTGCTTTTTGTTGCAAAACTGCAACAGCTTGTAGACTGTAGTTATATTGCACATGTACGTGCTCCATTTCTGTGAACATAAACAATTACATTTTGAGTTGGTGTAGCTAGTCATTTTCCATGGTTTTTCTACGGCCTGCCACAAAGTATGCTTGAAAAAACCAATGGGGATAATGAAAATTTTGATCTATCCTAAAGCATTGATGCTAGAACTATCCATAACTAGTACTGGAGAATATAAATCAAGAATTTATATTGGTTGGGACTATTTGTGGAAATACAGGGGGAGATTATGATGTTAGAACTCTCCATAACTGGTACTGGAGCATAACTGAATTTCTGTGTATCTACTGTTTCTTATATGAAGTTCCATGATTTGGTATAAGTTCCAATTTATGTATATCTTTAGTTTACACCATCAGCAAGCAACTCATGCAAACTTCTGACTGAATTCCATATTTTTCACTTGATATTTGGTTGTTCTTACAGGTTGAAAGATCTGCGCGAGAAATGCACAAAGGAGTTTGATGCCTACTCTGGCTGCATGTACTACCACACAAACGAGTTTGAAATGTGCCGTAAGGAAGAGTTTGAGAAACCATGCCCCATGGAGTAAAGCAGCTACTTGGTACGTGTGTCATTTTTTGTGGGTTCACAATAAGGCAGATTGCAGCATCAGCTAACATTAGGGCCTGAACCTTTGTTTTATCAAACAAATTTTAAATGTATGAATCAAAGGGGCTCTTCCAAACCAAAAAAAAAAGTCATTTGCTCATATATATTTTGTTGTAGCCATTGGCAAAAAGGATGCTTATTAAGGCTCCATGCCTTGGATCTAATTTAGAATTGAAGGATTATGTTCAAATATGGTTGGATGTTTCAACGCAGCTACATTGTTGTTAGAAAATTCTTTGGAGGTAATGTTGACTAGAATATATGATTTCAGGATATAATATGCGATCTCCTTACTTAGTGTGAGTTTCTTATATACTATACTAAGGTTATGATTTCAGTACATCAGTATTATTCGTTGAATAAATCTATTGATGGTGGTTATTGACATTTTATCTTTTTTTTTTATATTCCTAGATTTTTTTGTTTTTCTGTGTTGCTTGAATGTACTTAGTAATTGGAACGTATGTAATTGTAGAAAATTTTGATGGTGCACCCAAAGTTTAGGGGTATTATTTGGTGAAATATTACCCTTATTTATTTTTTTAATTTTTTTATAAGTTTTTTTAAATTTTTGTTATAGTTGGATGGGAAAAAGATTTTATTTTTTTTACTCCTGAGATATATTTCTCGGGTGTTTTTTAAAACTCATGAGAAACATTTCTCGGGGTTTTTCAAAACCCCTTCCGTGTCCATTTTTTCACGGGGGTTCAAAACAACCCCGGAGAAATATTTTACAGCGAGCCGTTTCACAGGGATTAGAAAACTTCCTTCCGTTTTGTTAAAAAACTCCCTTAAAAACGATGTTTTGTACTAGTGTATAGAGAATGTATAAAAAAGAATATGCATGAGAAACAGCCAAAAAAACACTTCTTCTAATGACATCATAACTCACTAATAAATAAATATCTAATAAACATCTCAAATAACAATTTTATGTTATTAGACTGAAATAAGAATCTTTATTACATGTATATTCTTTCACTTTATGGACTTAACAATAGGCATGGCTCCCGGTCCGGTCCGGTCCTCCGGAATCCGGAACCGGGAAAAACCGGTTCTACCGGTTCCGGTCCGGTCCGGTCCGGTTCCGGTTTTGAACCGGAACCGGCCGGTTCAGCCCGGTTCAGTCCGGTTCGGGCTGAACCGGACCGGTTTTTTATTAAAAAAAATAAAAAAAAAATTAAATTTTTTTTTAAAAATAACCGGTTAACCACCGGTTAACCGCCGGTTAAAAAAATTTAAAATAAAAAATAAAAAACCGGCGGTTAACCGCCGGTTCGAAAATCTTCTTTTCTTGAACCGGAACCGGACCGGGTCAAAACCGGTTCGAATCGGTTCCGGTCCGGTTCCGGTTTTGACCCGGTCCGGTTCCGGTTCGAACCGCCGGTTCCGGTCCGGTCGAGCCACCCCTACTTAACAAGTCGTATGTGCTATCTTCTTATACGGTGGAGAATTATTAATTTTTTTAGCAAAACCCTAGAACTACTCAGGCAATTACATGAACCAAATTAACCGTTATCATACTTGTGAGTTGTAAATTATGTTGTCACAACACTTGACCTAATATCGTCTCTAGACTTGACCTTTACGTGTGGGTCTTTCCTATATTCTAGTCTTGATGAAAAAAACAAAGAAAGATGAGCTTTTGAAGAAAAACAAGGCCACGCATAAAGACTCGCTTTATATTGTCCCATTTGCACAATTTGGTCTTCTCCATTTCACACACATAGTTTATCTTAACGAGCTTCCCCGATTTTACGATTCATTAGAATATATATGTAGAATCAACCAATGTGTTTGTTAGAATGTGATGACGTAGTGCACAAGTCCACACCAAAAAAGGACAAAATAACTCATCTTAATTCTGTTACAAGTGGTTAAGTAGTGGGTTTGTTATCCCATCTGTAATCCAGTTGTAATACTGTATATAAGGCCTTGTTTGCCTCACTAATACAATCAAGCATTCGATCACAATCTTGCTTCCTTTCTTCTTTCTCCTTCACCATCGCAACACACAGATCAATGCTTAGTTTCATCTGTTCTTTCCTTTCCTCCATTCCACAAGTCTTTGATCGATTCTAAGTTGTAACAGTGTTTTTGGTAGAATATATACCAACTTAGGTTATATTGCAAACTGGCCTAATGTATCATATCATATACACATATACCATAGGAAAATCATTGAGGATTTCAACGAATGCATAAATTACAATGCATGCCAATACGCCATGGTGTACAAGTTTCACCAAACCCAAAGTCAATTAATACTAGAGTGTGGTTTTACTCCCTCCGATCAAAAACAAAAAACAAATCGACGTATGGTTTTAATTCATGCGCGACGTAGGGTTTTATTCCATGCGTGACGCATAAAAAATGGGCGGTAAATAACAATTTAAGTGGGCGTCAAATAGTAAGGGCCTAAAAATAGTATAAATTCACCTAAACAAAAATAACTTTTTAAAAGCGGAATAATATATTTAACAAAAGATTGATTTATAAGTCTCTCCTTCATTTTAGAAAGGAGTGTGATTATTTAAATGAAGATCATGTGATATAAATAAATTAATTTTGTTGAAATATGGTTGTTTTAAATTTTAGATTTGAATTATTAGGGTAAAAATATTAAGAAATCAATTTTAAATTTCAATAATTATAAAAAATGAGTTTTAACCACAAATTAACACATAAGCAACTACCGGTATCAGAAATATCAAGTCACCTAGCCCCGATGGATTCGGAAGCGTATTTTTCAAACACTGCTGGGAGGTAATTCAGAATGATGTATGTGAGGCCATCAAAGACTTCTTTCGTCGATGTCGGCTGCTCCGGCAATTGAATGCCACTTTTATCAATCTCATCCCGAAAGTGGATGCTCCCTTCTCTGTAAGTGAATTCCGCCCCATAGCTTGCTGTAATACCTTGATGAAAGCCATCTCCAAGATCCTTGTTGGTAGAATGCGGCCCATTCTTGCTCAGATTGTCTCCAAAAATCAAGGTGCTTTTGTTCCTCACCGCCGAATTCAGGACAATATCGCAGTTGCGCAAGACCTTATTCGGGGCTATGATAGTAAGTTCTGCTCTCCTCGATGCTTCATCCAGATTGATCTGCGTAAAGCCTTCGATTGTGTAAGTTGGAGTTTTCTGCGGGACTCTTTGATCTACTTTCAATTCCCAACGCAAATGGTAAACTGGATTATGGAATGCGTCTCGACCCCATCCTATTCTGTTCTTATCAATGGAGAGGTTGAAGGATTTTTTCGGGGTGCAAGAGGACTTCGTCAGGGGGATCCACTCTCGCCTTTCCTTTTTGTCCTCGTTATGGAAGTCTTTACAAGAAGATTACAGCAGGCTGCCGAAAGAAATGGATTCTCTTATCATCCGAGATGTAAGCAACTCAAGCTCTCGTCCTTATGCTTTGCAGATGACCTGCTCCTATTATGCAAGCCTACCATTTCGTCCCTGCGCATCATTGATCAGGTTATTAGACAATTTGTTGCTGATTCAGGCTTGAACGTCAACTGTCAGAAGTCCAAAATGTTCTTTGGCGGGGTTAGTGCTATGAAAAAACGTCAATGTGCTGCTGTCCTGGGCTTCGAAGTTGGTACTCTTCCGGTTAAATATCTTGGTGCGCCTCTCCACTCAAAGCGACTTAGACCCGGGGACTTCCAACCGATCATCAATAAGGTTCAGAGCGCTATTGCAAGTCGTCAAGCTAAGCACTTGTCCTATCCCGGGAGAATGCAAGTCATAAAATCTGTTCTTGAATCTATTGTCGGATTTTGGATGCAAGTGATCCTCTTTCCCAAATCTGTCATCCGACGTCTTGACTCTCTTTTCCGCTCTTATCTATGGACCGGGGAGACAGGGAAGAGACGCTCTTTGGTTGCTTGGAAGGTGACATGTCGGGGCCTTGATTGCGGTGGTTTGGGGTTCAAGAACTTCTATCGTGGAATAAAGCGCTTCTCTTTAAGATGGTGTATGATCTTGAAAGTGGGAGACCGAGTATTTGGCATGATTGGGCTGTTCAGAACCTTCTTAAGAGGGGCAATATATGGAATTGCAGGGCTGTTGCTGGGAGCTCGCGTTTTTGGAAGTCGCTTCTTGCTGTCCGAGGAGAATTATGCTCTCATTTTGCATCCTCTCCGCCCCCAGTTGTGCGGCTGCAGAACGCTGCTGGAAAGTTGGATTCCAAGGCTGTTTACAAGTATTTTGCTGTCAATTATACGTTTGTGCCATGGACAGATCTGATCTGGACCGGTGTTCAGCCGCGGAAATGGAGTTTTATATGCTGGCTTGCTACATTAAACCGGCTTCCGACGAGAGCTCGCATGTTTACTTGGGGAGGTGTTGACACGGATGAGTGTGCTCTATGTGGTGCCGGGATTGAGACCTCTACGCATCTATGGTTCGAGTGTTCGATCACTACCCGTATCCTGGACATAGTGCTGGCGTGGCTGGATGTGCAAGTGAGAAAACCGAATCTTCGTAGGTGGTGGGATTGGTTCCTGGATTGTGATAAACGATCCAATAACATCTTTCTTGTCCGTCTTCTTTCTTTCATGGGTGTGATATATTTCACTTGGAAGTTGAGAAACGATGTAATTTTCAATGGAAAAAATGTTGATGTGGAGGGTGTGGGTAGAGAAATAATCAACGCTTGTAAGTTTAGGTTAATCCATAAGATCAAGACTAACACTAGAAGGGGGAGAGCGATGATGAAGAGACTCCTTAGATGATTGTATGTTTCCTTGCTTCGGGCATCAATATAATTTCTTACCTCTTGGCAAAAAAAAAAAAACATATAAGCAACTAAAAACTAAAATTAAGGGGAGATCTTGAAATAAGTCTCCTTTAATATATATATATATATAGGATGCGCTTCCGGTGAGAATAGTTTTTAAAATGAGAACGTGAGAATGACTAATGTGCGCCAAAATATATTTAAATGTGCATCAAAATATACTTAAATGTGCATCAAAAATTTTGATGTACATCTTTTAAAAAAATGATGCACATATACATTTTTTATCTAAATGTTCTTCAATTTCTTAAATGTTCTTTAAAAAATAAATGTTCTTCAAATTTTGAATGTTTTTAAATTTGTCAACGAATGTGCACTAAATTAGTACTAAATGTGCACCAATTTACTACTAATGTGCACCATTTTCACGTTCGTATTTTAAAAGTTATTCTCACCGGACACTTTCCCATATATATATAGATAGATTGGTAGCTTATTTGTACAATAAGCTAGCTTAAGTTTTGGGTTTTTATAGGCAAAAAAAAGTAATGCCGAACAGGCCCTTTATTTGCTTTGCTGTCTAACAAAAGTAAATGGCCCATCCTCTTGCTGTATGACCCTAGAATTCTTTATAATTTCGGCCAAGAATGGGCCCATTAACTTGGAAAAAAGGAGTTGGGCCAGTAAGGATTTGTATAACTGCACTCCTAAACTAAGTCTTTAGTTTCTACCTTACCCCACCCCCATATAAATACACGCGCGTCCCGACCCTGCCTCTCAGTCTCACCCCAATCTTCTATTTTCAGACCGCCCAATCTCCTCCACCTCTCGCTTCGCTGACCGTCTTCTCTTCCGTTTTTCTGCACGTCTACGCAACTTCTTCTCCTCCTCTACCTCTGTCAACAGATTCCGATCTGCACACTAAGCGGAAATCCATTCTTCTTACTCGGATCTGATTTCAAGACACTCAAAGAGTCTGAAACCAGATACTGTCAACATATTCCGATCTCCACACTAAGCGGAAATCCATTCTTCTTACCCAGATCTGATTTCAAGACACTCAAAGAGTCCGAATCCAGATCTCGGTTCACATCACCAACAACAAAACCTCTCACAATCGTCGTGTTGCTCAGAACATGCTTAAAAGCTCGAGCAGTCGCGTTTTCGACTTCGATCTCGTTGGATGAGGCTTCAGAGATTGTGAATTCGTCGTAGAAGAATGAGATCTTCTTGTACAGATTTAGATTCAAACGCTTGTTGTTTTATGATTCGGTTTCTCGGGCTGGATTCCCGACCGTTGTTTCTTGGATTCGGAATTGCAATAACAACTCCAGGCAGCGGTGGTTGAATCGAAGAAATTCCCAAATCTCGTGCATGTGATTTGTTCATCCGTGAAAACCTAAATCTGATTACACCAGGTGAGTTTGCAATCAATTTTATTTCATTTTAAAGTTTTTGTTTCTCTTCTGGCCACCAGAACCCTAGCTGCTAGATGAATTAATTGTGTTGTCCTCCAGTTTTTGTGATTTTCTTGTTGTGCTGATGTACAGTGAAGAGGTGGTAATTTGCTTGATGTGCTGAATTAATTGAGGTATTAGTGCTCCTTTGTCAAGAGGCGGTAATTTGTGATTTTCTTATTGTGCTGAATTAATTGAGGTATTAGTGCTCCTTTGTCAAGAGGCGGTAATTTGTAAGTTAGCTCAAGTTGTATGATTGAGTAGAGGTGGCAAAGGAAGTACTCCACTAAAGATTGAGTAGAGGTGGCGGTAATTTGTAAGTTAGCTCAAGTTGTATGTATGATGTGCTGAGAAGATGCTATCAGAGAAATCTCCATTAATGTCTAGGCAGGAATCAGAATACATTTTATGATTTCAAGGTATCATAAGTGGTGTTGACAATTTAACACTAGATCATAATGGATTCCTACTAGCTATTAGTTGTTGACACTTATTTGTGTGTTGTTGTAAAGTTTTTATTGGTTGTTAACAGGATTATTTAGCCGTGTTGTTAAAAACAAGGATTTGATATTTTGTGCAGGGACTGTTGACAAATGAAATTGGCAGTGTTGACAAGTTAATGTGTGTAAAATTTGACAGTGTTGACAAGGATTATGCAGGGACAATGTAGTTTGTTTTGGTGTGTAAAAAAAATTAATGTGTTGACAATTATTCTTTTGACAATGTAATTTAGTGGTGTTGACAAGTTTTGTAAACTGTTGAAAATGTTGACAATTTTGTAATATTACTCGTGTTGTATGTTGTTGATCGTTTATTAGTCGTGTAAACAATTTATTTAGTTGAGTTGACAACTTATTTAGTCGTGTTGACAATTTATTATTCTTGTTGACAACTCTGTTAAAAAATTTGTTGACAACTCTGTTAAAATTTGTGTTGACAGCTCTGTTAAAAAATTTGTTGACAAATTCTGTTGACAACTCTGTTATAATTTCCACGTCAGCAAAGGGTTATAATTGGTGTTGACAACTTATTATTCTGGTTGACAACTCTGTTAAAAATTTTGTTGACAGCTCTGTTAAAAATTTTGTTGACAACTCTTTTAAAAAATTTGTTGACAAATTTTGTTGACAGCTCTGTTATAATTGTCACGTCAGCAAAGGGGTATTTCCTTATAACTTAAAAAAGTGATGCAAAAACTTAAAAAACATTACAGTTGTCAAAATGCGTGCATGTAAACTATAATTAAAGCAGCTGCTAGTCTGTTACAACTCACATGCCACATGAATGGCTCCCATATATGTATGTCCACAAACTCATAATACTCATTCACCCAATGTATTTTTTAATGTACATTTAAAAAAAATCAAATTCAAGTAATAAAATTGAGTTAAATTAAAAAGAAGAAACTTAAAATTGAGTTACATATTACTTCTTAACTTTGATCAATATGAATAATGAATGATAAATCTATATACTGTATGTATCATGTTATCCACCATATGATCCATCAAAGCCCAGGCTGTAAGAATATTCCATGTTCCCAAATATTTTAATAATGTAAAGATCAAGATTCAAAGAGGCTTTTGCAAATCTCTCAACTTTAGATATGATGCATGCAGGCCATGCCAGATAGAAAGAGAAGAAAGAATAAAAAGAATAAATTAATAAAAATTTAATACAACAATAAACAGAAAAAAGTGTTTAAATAATTTAATTAATTTTAAAGTTTGTGGAAAGAAGATAAAAGCCAGCTAGGGCTAATAATAATAATAATATTGCTGCTCTGTAAACAGACAGCAAAGCCCTACAATACCCATATGCATTTGCTGCATCTTCCTTCCAGCCCTTTTTTTTGGGTTTAATGTTTAAATTAAATTTGTCTGTGTTGATGATCGATCAAGTTGATCCATCAAAAGCAGGTTCTTGATCTTGTTTCGATGATGATGATAGTGTGTTTCTTTCTTGATCAGCTTGTGTTCTTCATCCCATCAACAGCAACTTCACCACACCCATACATGCCAACTGTCATATGTCATATCAGTTATTTATCCATATGTTCATCATATATGTTAATGAATATAAATTGAAGAATTTGCACAAATAATAAATATGAGTTATAATCATGTGTGACTATAATTCTACAAAGTTTAGATTTCGTTTCGCTAAAAGTAACTATAAAAATCTGGCTCCAGTTCCCTCCAGTTCTAGTGAGAATGAGGATTACAGACGATGCATACAGACGTTATAACTCATGCACACAAATATTGTGACTAATGCATACATTGTCATTAAATGTGTACGTCATCAGAACTGTATGTATGAATCATAACGTGTGTGTTCATGCTCCGCAATGTTCATCTATTTTGTTCTAACATACAAAATTTTTAGGTTAAAACTTAAGTTAAAAAGTTTATGTAAACGTCAAATATACACATTGAAACTGAAAATAATTTGTTTTAGAAGGCTCTACAATCCCTCATAGATCTTAAGTAGTAAGGGCTTGTTTGGTATCCATATACTGATATCAGGTATAAGTATCAAAATTGCTCATACCTATACCTGGTGTTTGGTATATCAGTATATGAATATCAGTTTGATATCTTTGATATCCTGATATCTGATTTTTCAATAGGTTTGATATCTCCAATTTTCAAGGGTTATCAATTTGATATCTCCTTCATTTTAAAAACACACTCATCTTTCTCCTCTCTTTTCTCCTCCCCACAATGACATATACATTTGATATCTCACTCGGATTTCGTTATCTCATATTTGAAAAATCTATATCAAACACATATATCAGATATCAATCTCATACTCATACCTAATATTCGATACCCATACTCATACCTGATATATGATATACTAGTATATGGATACCAAACGGGCCCTAATACATATGCTAATGGCTACATTACCAACATGCTAACATGTACTTTTCTAGCTATCAAATGTAACGTACTTATTTATTAAAATGAATAGCTACCTGGACAATAATATATACAACCCACATTGAATAATTAGTTGGACAATAATATAACGTCACAACGAAACATGGGATGGATTGTGCTTGTGCATAATAATTGGGTACCGACTAAGACACACGTCACGTGAAAGTGTGATGCAAGACAATCATGTCAAGCACATCCTAGCATATTTTTATTATTTTTAGCAGTCTAAACAAGGATTAATTAGCAGGAATGGTACTAATTAAATATAGGGTTTTTTATCGTATGTCGTAAATGCTAAGTATATATCAATAATGAAAACCAAATCCTAAGATAAACTCATCACAACGAAAACGAAAGACTTATATAATCTTAAATAAGATCATACACATTGTTTCGATACCTGGAGTGGGCTTGGAGATTAGGGTAGTTGGGCCAGAGTGGACATATGGGCCGGCGACGGAAGCGTGGAACATATGGGCCGGGAGGCCCATTGCTTGGGTCCGTTGGTGGTGGTAGAGCGGTTGTTGGTGGTGGTACATCGGAATGAAGGCGTTTGGTGATGCTCCGGTGTACATGTGTTGTGGATAATAGGCTGCTGCATTGTATGCTAACTTCTGTTTTTATACATGAGCAAAATGAGTATAACTCTAATTTTCCGAGAAATGATCTCGTAAGGATGATGGTTTAGATTAGAAATGGAGACGATGCACATATTATGATGCGTACATTGAATGAAACATAATATATGAATGTGTCGTCTAAAGTTCTTATCTAAGTCATAGTGAATATAGACGTTTTAATTTTAAATTAATTAATACTTATTAAACATTTGTTAACACAGTTTCTATTACTCCCTATAAATTATATATTATCAAAAGGAATTGTTTTTACAAACAAATTAAAATTCTTAAAGAGTTATAAAATACAGCAAAATCTTTCTATGATAAATGTTTCTCTTTAGTAAATAAATGTATTGATTTCTCTATCATATGTTCTAAATGAAGATATTAAGCATACCAATCATGAAAAGTAAACCTTAAATAATACTCCGTATCATAAATTATTTCTATAATAAGGGTCTTAGAAACCGTAAATATATTGCGAAAAATAATCAGTACGTAACTTAGAACTTACATGATTGTAGTCAGCAGCTACATATGCAGGAGAATACCTGAAAATTCAACAAACAAGTCCAAATGCACCAAATTCAGACTTTTATTAATGAAAAAACTTAAACAAGCAATTAGTAAGAGATTATGATTTACCCATAAATGGGAAGAGCTTGAGGTTGGTGATGGTGAAACTGTGTCATAGCCGGCTGGACTCCCACCGGAAAATACCACTGGAGTTGGGTTGCCGGTGGGCCCACCACCGCAACGCCGCCATTCTTTCCCGATCCCAACCCGACATTGTTGTTAATTACGTTATTAGCCCCTTGCTGAGGTGGCGGCGTTGGAGTCCGTGACGTCATCTTCTGACGTCGCGTCCCGTGCGCCGCTAGGTTGCAGTTGGCGCGACGCCCGTTGATGATTGGTGTTGGGTCTTCGCACGCCTTTTTCGCTGCATCCGCCTCCTTAAATGTCACCTATAACAGGACGGGACAGAAAACAGATAAAAATGAGAAAACACAAGCATACACAGATTCATATGGTTCATCGATATTGTGTTGGCTACATTAACGAGCGAAAGGGATCAAATTCTATAACAGATGAGGAAAGAGATTAGAGATCACAAAGACTCTAGAAAACGTTCTAGATCTAGAAAATTGAACAACTACAACTTTGTTGTGATGAATGTGAGAAAGACGAGACAAATGTGAGAAAGACGAGACAGGAAACAGATGAAAGCATGAAAACGCAAGCATATAGATATACGATGGCGACATCTAGAGGCTAAAGTGATCAGATTCTACTAGGGATGAGAAAACGGATTACAGATTACAAAGACTCTAGAAAACGCTCTCTAATTATGACGGTGGCTACGAGATTACACACTCAACCTAAGTTACAAGAGCATATTCAACAATGTTACGAAACACATTATTGATCACTTACGAATCCATAGCCTTTGGATCGACCCGAGAGTTTATCGGAGATGACGACAGCTTCCAAAATGTCGCCGAATCGAAGAAAGTAGTCTCTAAGAGTTTCCATTGGAGTCTCCCAAGCTAAGCCTCCAACGAACACTTTCGTTAGAGTGGTATCCCCAAATTGCCCCTGCACATTGCTCATTGTCATTCTTGTGTTGTCAATTTGCTTGAGTTTTTGTATGGCAACAAAATGAAGAGTATGATGTCTTGGGTGTAGTTTGTTATATAGAAGAGATTTTTGAAAGGTATTAAAATGTAAATAAAGAGAGAATTGTGACTCTAAATGGACCTGACAGAGGAGCACATTAGCTACAACCAGATGGATATTTTTCTTTATTTTTTATCTTCTTGTAGGGATGGTCAAAGGTGCAGAAAAGGTAGCATGTCGCTCGTCTGTAAAATTCCTTTATTTTTCTATGGTTTCGTTGTACTAGTACTATTACAGTTCAGATGTGTCAGGCATTAGTGGCAAAACTGTAAAATACGGACCAATGTGCACATTCTAGTGTATACAATTATCCCCAAATGTTATTCCCATCTCTTATAGGCACCTATGCCGATATGCGTTTTGCATCGTTAATATCTCTAAATATATGTTAATAAAAATTATAAAATTTTGATATTCTTAAAGTTTACGATGAGACGAATCAAACAAGATCCCACATCACTATGTTTGTTCTTATATATTGTAAGATATCTAACAAATTCGATTAATACGTGAATAGTGTCATTATTTAGAATAGGAAGAACTTTTAGGGACGGAGGGAGTACATAGTCTCTCTGTCCCATTTTGATAGTCTCATTAGATTCCGACACATATGCCGATGCACGTTTTGTATCGTTAATAACTCTAATTGTATGTTACTAAAAATTATAATTTTTTAATATTGTTAAAGTACTCATTAAGACGAATCAAATAAGACCCCACACGACTATGTTCTTTTTTATATATTGGAAGAAATCTACAAGATTCTCTCGGTTCGTGAATAGTATCATAAAATCAAATGGGACTATCAAATTGGGACGGAAGGAGTATAAATACTTTAAATACAGTCAACAATTTTTAAAGTGATAACATGAAAATGACTAATATTTATTATAATATACATAAACATTCATCAAAATATATATAAATATTTAATAAAAAAATTTAATGTATATTCTTTGAAAAAGCAATGTACATATACGTTTTTTGTTTGAATGTTTTTCAGTTTCTCAATAAATGTTCTTTTAAATAATGATTTTTCTTCAAATTTTGGATGATTTTAATTTTGTAAATGAATGTGCACCAAATCTTCTATACATATACTAAAACAGAACGTTGTTTTGCCACATGTCGCCCTTATATTCAATTCGCCTATGTGTCGACCTCTAAGCTATGCTACATCATCTACCATGTCATCCTTCACATCATCCGACTTTATATTTTAATATATATCTTTGAATTAAATAAGTAAAAAAATCAAAAAGATATCTACTAGGTTATATAACAAAAAGAAATATCAATTTTTATCTTTTATCATATCATATCTTTATATTATATATATATATATATATATATATATATCTCTTTATCTATTTTTATGTTATCAATCTAATTAAGTTGAGTTATTAATGAACTTAAACTATAAAACATAAATCGTAAACTATAAACTATAAACTATAATCTATAAATTATAAATCATAAAGTATAAACTACAATCTATAAACTAATTAATAGTATAAAATATAAATATATTATTAAAATATTTATTACATGCGACCCTGTACATGGTACGGGAACACACGCTAGTTAGTACTAAGTGTTCACCAATTTACTACTAAATATTCACCATTCTCACGTTCTCATTTTAAAGTTTATTCTCACCCGATACTTTTCTATATACATATATTTAAGTTTGTATATATTTTTTTAATTTTTTATACATGCATGCAATAATCTATATGTTTGATAATGATCATTGTTAGCATTCCTTCTGAATATCTGATTTTCTATGCTTCCACCTATTTGATTTGGGCCAAACCTTTCAAAGCCCACTAACTTATTTCGTTAGCAGCCCATATTCGTATTTGGAAATAAGTTAATGGGCCAAACAACCCATTCTTTTTTCCATAAAAAGGTTGTTTTGAAAATAAGCACATATACACATTGACAGTATTTTGATCCCCTATATATTTTGTCTTTCTTAATTCTGATAATGATATCAGTAACTCCCACAAAGATAACACTTAAGTGATTGAGATGATAAGGGATTGAGATTGTCAATTTTGTTAAATGTGATATTAAAATAGCATAAGTGATACAATCATAAACACAATGCAACCCACACTAAGTAACTTTACTATACCTATAGAACATAGAATATGTGACATAACATAAGAAGTTCACAAATCCCATCAAGGCAATCGTCCAATACACATTGTCCACCCTCCCATGGTTGATATCATTCGGTAGCCACGACGTCGTATGTTGAAAAAGGCTAATGAAAACCGCGCTAAGATAATACGCGATAGCAATACGAAACGACACAATAGCTGCAGACGTGCTCCTTAGAGATGCCGGAAACTCTTGGTAATGCAATGCAATCTCCCCAGGAAACTGAAACGCCTCTCCAATCCCCGTAATCACGAGTGGAAACACCAACCATGAAGCCGACATAGAAGCCACCATGACACCCGATTTATCCAGAAAATGATGAGTCTTGAACACACTTAGGCGTTTTCTTTCTACCAAAGCAAACACAACCATGGCGAGTACGTTGCAAAAGTGACCAATCCCGTTTCGTTGTAAGGGTGTGAGTGTTTTTCTTGTTACTGTTTTCCATAGAGGAACGAAAAGGCGGTCGATTGCAGGAATGGTTATGGCCGCGGCCACGAGTGAGAAGACTACATAAGTCCCTGCAGACATCTCAAAATGGCTACCCATGTGCCTATTCATGACTAGGGCTTGAAGGACTGTCATGCTCAATTGAATGCCTAATGGGACACTATAGAATATCCCGGATGCCCATATTGGAAGTACTTTGAGGAGCTTTTTTAGGTCTTCCACTTCTTCCACACAACACAATCTCCATGATTTTCCTTTTTCTGCTCGAGTCGCTTCTTGGGTGTCGCTCTCTTCTATCATGGCCGCCTTATTCAGAAACCTACACATAGATTTACATGTGAAGAATGAATATACAGATTTACGTGATTCACTAACAAAGTATTAGCTGCATTAATACTTCCGTAAACCCTAACGGACTAGGCTCATAACAAAGCCTAAAACATGAAAAGTGAGGCTCAACTAATAAAATGCTTTGTAATAGTGTGTGATTCAAGACATTCCAGCATAATAATTGATAAAGAAACACATTTTTATTTGACGCACCCCATTTTTCATTTTTGACGCGATACGTTTTGAATGAACATATGTTCATACAGAATGTATGAACTTATTTCCATACGCTCTGAATGAACCTGTGTTCATTTGGAACGTATAAACTTTTTTTCTCGTACGTTTGGAATGACCCATATTCATCCGAAACATATAAATGTTAGGCGTATTTCTGCAACTTTGTTGTCTTGGTGTTCATACGTAACGTATCAACATGTGTTCATACGTTACAAATGGATCTTTTTTTCATACGGGGGTAAACCTATATTAATAGCTTCAATTTTAGTCCACGAACTTCATGTAGAATTGCTAGATAGAAAAAGCAAGAGATGTGAGTTTACCTTAGGGTTTTACTTGGTGGTCCATATTGTACTTTAGAGTCCACACTTTGATAATAATAACAATCCACATTTTGTTCTTCAACCGGCACAATCATCTTAAACTTCCGAATGGATGCAACGAAAACACGAGCAATGCTAGTGAAAGGGCTTCCTTGAGGCAACAATCGTCGATAGAAAGGTGTTCCAGACACGAAAAGTGCAATGGCAATAACATTTGCAGCAATGCTTATTCCAAACCCTAGAGTCCAACTCACATTATCTTCAACATGGACAAGAACCGTGTAGCCTATTATCCACCCTATGTATAAGGTGAAGATGATCCAATCAAGAAACATTCCTTGATGCTTCGTCTTCTTTAATTGACTAGCTCCCATGGTCGCGAGTATGAAACGAGTACCACCAACTCCAAGAGACGCAATGGTGATGGCTGCGTATAGGAATGTGGTTTGATATCTTGTTGGAGACACACAAGTAGTTGAAATTTTCTTGTCACAATGTGGAGGCTTGAGTGCATTGATTGTGACTATCATAGTGAACATGATCACACCCTAATCAATTTTCATGGAAAAATAGTAAGATATGAGTAGGACGAAAGTTAAGCATAGCATATGAATTAAGGATCCGGTGAAAATAATTCTTACGGTGCGAAATGCGAACTGTAAACAGTACTAACTTATATGTGAACTCATAGTACTAACCTCAAACTAACAGTTAAGGTTCACATATAAAATAGTAATGTTCACAAGTCACATATTAGATAGTAATGCTCACAGTTTACATATAAGATAGTAATGTTCATATATAAGATAGTAATATTCACAGTTAAGGTGAATTCACATTTCACACCGTAAGATATGTTTTCACCAGAAACTTCATCTACGACTATCACTTAAAGTGTAAAATGTTAATAATATATGATCTAGTTAAGTATAGACTAAGGACACTAATACACTTTCCTAATTGTATTTGCTCTAGTCTACAAAATTATGCAAAATAATATCCAAGCAAACCCTTAGCAACACTTTATATAAGTTTAAATAGTTAGTCAAATTTGTTCGAACTTAGTCATAAATAATTAATGGATAAATATAAACCAATTGCTTATTAATTAGTTTTGTTGTTTTGCGAGACAGTATCTTTCAAAAGAAAGTTGGTTTATCATTTTATACAATATTTCAGTGACTTGATTGACTATTGTACCATGCACTAATAAAATACAATGGACGTAGCTGTCACAAAGTATCACATAATCTTGCACAATAATCTCTACCAATTATTGCACAGGCAGCTAGACTATGACGACATGCACAACTAGTCAATTATGCACAATATGAAGCTAAGACGACGTCGTATTGATATGAAACAAGAATGAAACGACAGAGATTAGTACCATCAATGAAAGGAAGGAGGAAGCAAGAGTGACAGAGTAAGAACTCCATAAAGAATCAGCAAGAATGGCGCCGACGATCGGAAAGAACGAGGTAAAGCCGCTAGCGATGTTGTTTATCTGAGCTGCATCTATACTTTTGACATTGAATTCTTCCATCAAAAACACTATAAGATTTGAGTACCATCCTCCTGCTGCAATTGTTAATCCCAACATGCTTCCTACAATATATTCAACACCCAAAGTGAAAAAAAAAGAATCGGGAAGTCCTCGTGTTGGCATGAGATAGCGCTTCTAAGATCTCGGATTTTACAGATATAAGGTTTTTAATACTATAGTACAAGGGTTCTAGAAAAATGATGAACCTTTTTCAGTTAACCGAAACAGTATATTCTAAAAAAAATAGAGATTAGTAATTAAGATTAATGGTTCGATCAATTTTGGGTCGATCGACGACGATGGAGCAAGAACAGAAAGTAAAAGTATAGGGTGATGAAAAGAGAAAGTTAACCTAGGAGGAAAGGAGAGGTGATCCAGCCTCCTTTGGTAGTTGTTGTTGCTTCATTTTGAGTAGTGGTATTGTTGCAATGAAGCTTGTATTCTGATGGATCAACTAATTCCTTCTCCATTATTTCAGACTAAACTTTGTAATTGTATTATTCTTAGGGTTTAATACTCCCTAAAGATTGTCATGAGTTTGAAAACTCACGAACAATGAGCCTTTATATACATGTCACGTTCATGTTTTCTCGTGGATATTATTATAAAGTATATGGATCCTAGCTAGGATGAGACTATAGTAAATTAGGTAATTTATAATTTTAAAACGCTTTTTGGTAGGTGTCAAATCGGACGGTCGGGTCGGGTTTCGGACAAATTCGGGTAGGACATTATTCGGAATTTATAACAAGTCGGAACGAGTCGGCTCAGGTCGGGTTCGGACCGGACAATTATTTATCGGCCAAAACCGGGTTTTCGGACTAATTTCGGTCGGACGGTTTTCAGGTGGGACGGTTTTCGGGTCAGACAATTTTCGGGTCCGGACGTGTTTCCGTCCGGGTCGTTTTCGGGTCCGGACGTGTTTCCGGTCGAGTCGTTTTCGGGTCCGGGCGTGTTTCGGGTCGGACAATTTTCGGGTCCAGACGCGTTTCGGGTCGGGTTGATTTCGGGTCTGGGCGGTTTTGGATCGGGTCAATTTTGAAAAAGAAAAGATTAAATTTTAAAAATGATAGTTTAAACTAATTAATATGCGAATGGACTGCTAATTTTCTATAATTAAGTAGGAATTGATTGAATAATCTTGGGTTTCGAAAAATCTTGAGTTTCGGATGATCTCGGGTTTCGGACAATCTCGGGTTTCGGACAATTTCGGGTTTCGGACGAGGTTCGGATCGAACAAAATCGGGTTTCGGACGAGGTTCGGATCGGACAATATCGGGTTCCGGACGAGGTTCGAATCAGACAATTTCGGATCGGACGAGATTTGAATTGAATCGGACAATATCGAATTTCAGACATTTTTCGGGTCGGACAGTTTTCGGATTTCGGACATTTTTCGGTCGGATCGGACTCGTCCCGGACATAAACTTTTTCATTTTTTTCGGATTTCGGTCGGGTCTAATTTTGAGAGGCCTAGACTTGGCACTAATTAACCTACAATTTTGGTAGGTACGTATAAAGAAGTGTATAGTTCTAATTATGGCTATACTATTCCCTTAATGTTTAATGGTTGACACAATGTTGCATGGAGTGGCCAATATTAAAAATTTGTAGTTACAACTACTTACTCTTCGTATGCAATTATTTGTTTATTTTAGCAGTCAAATTGCGAGAATCTAGACTATGTTGGTTTGGGCATGTACAGTAGAGGCCTTTAATGTGAGGAGTTAGTTGTAGTACAAAGAGCGGAGAGACCTAAGAAGAATAAGATGGGGTCATTAAAAAGAATCTCACGTCTTACTGAGTTTGTGACTCTTGATAAGGGATATAATTCGCGTTTCAGATGAGTAGTCGGATAGGGGATTATTGTGGCGCTCTTCTACATTTACTTCTCTAGCTAGTTTGTAATCTTCTATACTCTTTTTCCACTCCTTTTTTCGTTGGTCGTTCGTAGAAACATTCACCTGAGTAGTCTCGGGTTCGAATCTTGGCTTCCCAAACATCCGTCTAAGACGGGTCAATCCAGTGACTAGGATATAGGATAACTTATTTTATGGGCATGAGTTGAGATTTGAGAAAGGTGTTATGTGTAACTTACAACCATGTCTAATAATAGATGGAGAGCAATTCTTTCAACGAATATGACACATGAGCTGACTCATTGTATATTATGGTATGCGGAATCCCTTTTGTTTATCATGGATATTTTTCGATTTTTACAACACTAGCGTCAACTAAAAGATTACCTACCCTTCTTGGCATGTTATTGGATTAGGGGCAACATGAATTGAAGATTATCATGAAAGAGGGTTTCTTATAAAAACTAAACAAACCAACAAATACCATAAAAGATGGAGGATCGGAACAAATATAATGAATTTATGTGAAACGAAAATCATTCAGTAGCAACGCAACAATGTTTTATGTTCATTCATTTGTGTCTAAATATTCATTGATTTTTTTAACTTGTATGCTCATAACTACTCATTTTGCGTATATATGTCAATATTCGTGTTCAAAGTCATGAAGATCGGAACCAAACGCTCCCTTTTAACAATATAACATCACTACCAAACGCTCCCTTTTCCCCGCTCCCAAAATCTTTGAATTTTCTCCGGCCACCGGAACCTGCTCCGACATGGCATCAAACCTGGATGCCCCCCCCCCCCCGATCCACCATCCGACGAAACTGCAACCATGAACAATGACATGGAACTCGATGGTGAAGAGTCTTCACTGAAGCAGGATTTTTCAAATCCCCTGTTTGTCCAGAATGAGAGTCCTCAAGAGCATTTCCCCACCATTGCCGCTGCTCTTGCACTCTCCATTGTGCCTAAGAATAATACACAGCCCCTGCCTACTAAACCACATCCTCCTTCCTTCAAGGATATGGTCCAATCAGGAATCCCCCAGAGCACTGCACCGACGCAACGGAACGTCTGGGAAGAACGGCCTGATCTATATGAAACTGATGACGATGAAGAACCTGCAGACAATGATCCACGCTGTCCCTCGGTCTCTCTTTCAGCATCTGAAAAAAAAGAGCTCAGAAAACCCTGGGCACGATCGCTCATTGTGAGAATGTTCGACAGAGGACCTGGTTATATGACGATGAAGAAGAGGTTAGAACAAAAATGGTCCCTCAAAGGATCATTAACACTGGTAGACGTCGGGAATGATTTCTATGTCACCAAGTTCTCCAATGAGGCAGATTACCACCATGTCTTAACGGGAGGGCCTTGGATGCTAGGGGACAATTATCTCATGATTCGTCGATGGACTCCGAATTTTGATTCTCAAGATGATGTTACGAAAGTCCTTACTGCTTGGATCCGCATTCCAGGTTTGAGCTTAGAGTATTTTCATGAGGGATTCCTCAAGCGCATTGGTCAACTTGTGGGACACGTTATTCGCATTGACAAGACGACCATTGCTGCAGATAGAGGACAATTCGTCAGACTTGGTGTTGAGATTGATCTTGCTAAACCGATCCTGACAAAGTTCCATCTCAAAGGCACGACATGGACCATCCAGTATGAAGGCATCCGAAGCCTGTGTTATGATTGTGCTCGAATTGGTCATACTGCAGAAAATTGTCCTCTCAAAGAAACTGCAAAAGTTCTTTCACCAGAGGAACTACATGATCTTGAACTAGAAGCACAACGTGAAGCTGAGCGCGAACGCGCCTACATCGGGCCATGGAACAAAGTTGTCAAGAATTTCAGGAGGCAGCAACCGACACAGAAAATTTCAGGAGGAAAGGGGAAGGAGACTGTCTATGAAAAAACAGATCCGAGTGAGCGCAACCAAAGAGATGCACTGATGAGGCTAAAGTCGTAGTGCCAAATCAAAGAAAACCCTAAACACTAACTAGAGTATAGCAAGTAAGTAGAGGTCGAACCCAAGGGAATCAAAACACCAAATCAATGAAGTCAAGTGAAATATCAACTAGTAACAAGTAACCAAAGGGGGGGTTTGATTGCAAGAACACACAAGTAACCAGTAACAAGCAGAGGAAGTTTGGGTGAGAATATGATGAGAAGGGGTTTCACCTAGCAAGTATCCACACAACAGTTAATCAAGTTGATCATAGATTTATCTCAAGTTCTATTCAATCCTAAGGAATGTTCCTATTCCAATCTTTAATATATTAGCAGGCCAACCGGTCCTGATAATACTTACTATTCAGCAATCAGGGAAACCTCTCAAGATTAGATGAAATAGCAGCAAAGGGCACATGAATCATAAGGATGCATGCAATAACTTACAACCGTCAAGTATTAACATGCAATCAATTCTCTTTCATAGAAGCAATCAACTACCAGATCATGCAGATATGAGTGCTACACTGACAAGGAATTCCACCGTACATTCCTAGTCTAGCAATAGAAAACTATCAATCAAACTAGGTGATCAAGCTAGCAAAACTAATAGAAATCAATAGATGAAGAACAAGTGGCGATCGCCATCAACAACTGGCGATCGCGGTCGCGAATAATTTTTCACCTCAGCCTCTGGAATGGAATGGCGATCGCCATTGCCATATGGCGATCGCGGTCGCGATGCAGACCCTGTTTTGCTCTCTGTAATCTCATGGCGATCGCCACTCAGATCTGGCGATCGCGGTTTTGGCACAGAACAGTCATTTAAAGTTTTTTCGCTCCTCAAGAACACTGCACTGACGTTCTCTCTCGGGTTTCTTACCGGTTCCCTGGCCTCTAATTTACTCACAGATTGAGCAATCTGTCCTAACTGATTTTCAAGATTTTGGATGCTTGATTCCGTCTTAGCGTTTTGTTGCATCACAGTTTGAGCTAAGGACTTGATCATATCTTCAGCAGTCATAGAATTCTGAGGTCTAGGCTGCTGATAATTAATATTAGAAGAGTCATACCTTGGCCTTGGTTGCCATCCACCAACAGCGTTTACCTCAGCATTGGGATCATGAAGGGAAGCATTTTTCAGCATCAAAGCCTTTACCATCTCTTTCAACTCATTCATGTCAGTCTGTAATTGATCTGAATTAATTGCTTTGACTGAGTGGGATCCCTGTCTACTGCTAAACTGCCTTGAACTTTCAGCCAACTCTTCAAACATTTCAGTGGCCTGAGGTATAGTTAGTTTCAGAAAATTACCTCCACAAGATGCGTTTACCATTCGACGATCCTCATCAATCAGCCCACTGAATAAGTACATAAGAAGATCATGGTCAGTATAACTATGGAATGGGCAGCTTGAGCAAAGCTTCTTGAATCTCTCATAATACTCCTATTCCAATCTTTAATATATTAGCAGGTCAACCGGTCCTGATAATACTTACTATTCAGCAATCAGGGAAACCTCTCAAGATTAGATGAAATAGCAGCAAAGGGCACAGGAATCATAAGGATGCATGCAATAACTTACAACCGTCAAGTATTAACATGCAATCAATTCTCTTTCATAGAAGCAATCAACTACCAGATCATGCAGATATGAGTGCTACACTGACAAGGAATTCCACCGTATATTCCTAGTCTAGCAATAGAAAACTATCAATCAAACTAGGTGATCAAGCTAGCAAAACTAATAGAAATCAATAGATGAAGAACAAGAGAATTAATACAAACCCATAGGAAAAGAACAAGAGTTTAGAAATCTCACAATTTAATAACTGAAGGTTTCAACCGCTAGGTAAAACAATGGAGATTAGTTCCTGCTCATGGTTGCAGAACTAAATTGTCTGATGGAAAAGATGATCATCAGATAGAAAGAACTAAGGTCCTTAAATAGAGAACTAACCCAAAAATATATGGTAAAAGAAAGATCCTAAACGAAATAATAAAATAAGGTAAAAGAAATAAAATAAAAGAAGGAAAATAAGGAAAGTCCGGAATGTCTTCGGCCTTGTTGTGGCGATTGCCATAGATGCCTGGCGATCGCGGTCTTCATGTAAAACTTTGCCTCGTCACTGTCGCCCCATGGCGATCGCCGTAGAGTCATGGCGATCGCCATGATCTCTCGAACTCATGTAATGCTTCTGTTGTAGAATGGAGATCGCCATAGTGATGGTGGCGATCGCCGCTGCTCCGCAGAATGTCTTCAAGTCTTCAATCTTTGATCCTCTTCTTGTTCGGTTCTGGTCTTCATTTCTTCACTTCTTCCTAAACAACTCAGAACATAACAATAGCTCCAAATACTTGTGATAACACTCCTAAACTAATGTAATAACCCCTAGTTACGCCATACAAAGTGTAGCGTATCATGCACCCAAGGGATAGCAGATTTCTGTGAATTCTGACACAACGGCGAACACTTCTTTGTCAGGATCAAGGTTCCACGTTTTTCTTAATTCTGACGCAGAAGAAGGCTGTTCAAATTCTACAGCAGAGGAAACCTCTACTCCGGCGACGAAAATAGCATCGGCGACCGAACCAGGTACACCCATCCCTAACGTAGCAACAAATATCCAAACAGTTATCTCGGAAGTTGCGGCAATTTCGGCATCAGTTGACCCAAAAGATTTTGGGGCGCGAATCATGGGGAAATCAAATCAGAATGAGAAAACTGATATTCAAAAAAATCAGGTGGGGCCTAGAAATAACAAGAAGAAGGAAAAGAAAGATACCCGGGAAGCCTTATTATCGTCCACAAGGAAATCGTTTGGAAAAACCTATGTCAAATCAACGTTCTTAACTAGGGAAGCAGATATTAAACGTTCATCGTTACTTTCTGACCTTGTCCTAAAGCCCAATCCAATTTCCAACCTACGCCCGCCTACGTCTTCCTTGAACGCTGCTAAGTCTCAGATACCGCCTCCTCTGTCTGGTTCCTTGAGTAAACAATCTACTGCTCTACCATCAAAATCTCTGCTTCCTGATGGCCGATCGGTGGAACTTCCGAACACAGGCATTGCAAACGTACATGGTTCGGAACAGCCAAAGCATTCTGGTCTCGAACCGCCGGACGGGACCGTTTCAGGCAATCACACCACAGGTCACGAACCGCATGCTCCTAGAGTTCCTCTCACTAGAAACGGAAACTCAGCCACTGCTATGTCGGGTGTCGATACCCACAAATCTTTCTAATCTATTCTGAAGCTTCCTGGACTTGTCGGGTGCTTTTGACGGTTTTATGGTTGATCACTCAACTTCTGTATTTGGTCCTCTCCCACAACCCTTATTATCCATGAATCCTCTCAGCTTTCTTGTCTGGAACCCCCGTGGCGCTGGTGCCGCCTCTTTCCTTGTTGCTCTTCGTGAACTTCTTCGGATTCATAATCCTTCAGTACTTTCTATTGTTGAGCCTCACATTAACGGGGACAGAGCAGATAGTGTGTGCCGTCAGATTGGGTTCGATGGTGTTCTCCGAATTGAAACTCGGGGTTTTTCTGGTGGTATTTGGCTCATCTGGAAAACTTCCGACGTTGTCATTCGCCCCATATCCCTCAATGCTCAGCATATCTCAGTTGAAGTCCTCAGACAGGGCGACGAACCGTGGTTTCTCACGGCCATATATGCTTCGCCGAATCACTCATCAAGACTTGATCTTTGGAATGAACTTGAAAGTTTTGCTAGAACAAATAGACGTCCCTGGCTCCTAGCGGGCGATTTCAACACTACCCTTTCCTCCATGGAGAGAACAAGTTCATGTGAGAGCACAAACAGAGCAACTTGTCACTTTCGGGAGTGGTTTGATCGTTTGAACCTGATTGATCTCGGTTTTGAAGGTCCTCAGTATACCTGGTCGAGAGGAAGATCTATTGAGAATTACAACATTGCACGGCTTGATAGAGCATTATGCTGCCCGGACTGGAGTCTTCGGTTTCCTGACGCCACGGTAACTCATCTTAGCGAACCTTATTCGGACCATCGTCCACTTTTGATTCGATTAAGCCCTCGCCTCCCATACACGCCTGCTTCTCGGTATTTCCGTTTTCAGATAGCATGGATGTCTCAAGAGGGGTTTGTTGCACATCTAGTTGAACATTGGCATTTTTCAGGATCAATCAGTGACAGTCTTGCTTCGGTTGCTCAGAATCTTAATGCTTGGAACCGAGCTGACTTTGGAAATATTTTTCATCGAAAGAGGAAGCTTTGGGCCCGTCTTGAGGGTGCCCAGCATAAACTTGCCTCTCATCCATCCCAACTTCTTCTTCTGCTTGAACAACAGCTTTGTCGAGAGCTTGACTTGGTTCTCCACCAAGAACAACTATTGTGGTTTCAAAAATCTAGGGCGTCTTTCCTCTTTGACGGGGATCGTAACACCCGCTACTACCACCTATCTACAGTGATCAGGCGTCGTGCTAACCGTGTTAATACTCTTCAGAATTCTACTGGAGTATGGATAACTGACAGTGCAGAAATACAGGTTCTGATTCTTGATTTCTTTGCAAAGTTATTCACGGCTGAATCCCCATCTGATGTGTATACGTCAACCTTGATCAGTCATTCGTTCCCGGCCCTAGCAGATTCGGCCTTGACTTCCCTCTCCGCTGAGTTTTCTGGTTCCGACGTCTGGAATGCTCTTCGTCAAATGAGCCCATACAAGGCTCCGGGTCCCGACGGTTTCCATGCGGCGTTCTATCAACGCAATTGGCCAACGGTGGGGCCAGCAGTGATCAGTTCTGTATTACAGATTGTTAATGATGGAGTATTACCTGCAGGCTTGAGCAATACTTTGGTCACTTTGATTGCCAAAACAGATGCGCCTGCCTCTCCCGCACATTTCAGACCGATTGCACTACTGAACGTAATATTCAAAATTGCCACTAAAATGATTGTCAATCGACTAAAGCCAGTTCTGCCTTCTTTAGTTGCTCCAACTCAGGCGAGCTTTATCCCGGGTCGCCAAATAATTGATAATGTATTTATCGTTCAAGAAGTTCTTCATTCCATGAAAACTGCTGAGGCTTCTAACCAATGGATGATTCTGAAAGTTGATCTAGCTAAAGCTTACGATCGCGTCAAGTGGGATTTTCTGGAAAATACTCTTCACAAAGCTCACCTTCCACCCAAGCTTGTTGACATTATTATGAAATGTCAGAATAGTGGCAGCATGGAGCTATTATGGAATGGATCATCTGCGGGTTCGTTCAAACCATCTAGAGGTGTGCGTCAGGGCGACCCCCTTTCTCCCTACCTGTTTGTGCTTTGCATGGAAATTTTATCTCATATAATTCAAGACGCTGTAGAAACGGGGCAATGGATTCCAGTTCATGTTGGTGGAGTGCAGCTCTCCCATCTGTTTTTCGCATACGATCTTATATTATTTGCTCAAGCTTCAAGTCCCCAAGCCACTGCCATTAAACATTGCCTTGATCATTTTTGCAGCATTTCAGGTGAGCAAGTGAACTCTGATAAATCCAGTGTTCTTTTCTCAAACAGTGTCTTAGACAATGTTCAGTCCGAGATTAGTGTGGCACTTGGGATCCCGATTTCGACGGACTTCGGGAACTACCTTGGAGTTCCTCTTACTTGTGGACGAATGACAAAGGATAAGTATGCCTTCCTCTTAGACAAAGTCTTGTGCCGACTCCGAGGATGGCAAGCAAGTACCCTTTCTATAGCAGGATGTCTCACTCTAGCTAAATCTGTTTTGACCAGTCTCCCATTATATGTGATGCAACCAACTTTTGTTCCTCGTTCCATATGTGATACTGTTGATCAATTAATCCGAAACTTGGTGTGGGGATCCACACCAACGAAGAGACGACTTCACTTGCTACCCAAGGAGCAACTTCATAGACCCGTATATGAAGGTGGACTGGGCATCCGATCTATGTGGGCGTCGAATATTGTTCTTCTTGCCAAACTTGGTTGGAGACTCCTTCAGGATCCCGATTCAATATGGAGCCGTATTCTTAGAGGTAAATACTGAAGTGGACGACTTGATATTGATATGTTCTGTAAAAGAAATGGCCAATCTCATTTATGGAGAGGCATTCTTCACGGGGCTGAACTCCTTGCTCGTGGGCTGCAGATCTCTGTTGGAAATGGTCAGTCCACGTTTTTTTGGCTTCACCCGTGGGTCTTGAATGTTCCGCTCTGTGACTATGTTACTGCAGCACTTCCTGAGCACATCATCTTTGCAACAGTGGCCGAATATTGGTATGATGGTAGTTGGAATTGGAACCTCTTGACTCCTTTCTTACCGGCTAAAATTCTCAGCATGATTTTGTCGATCCACATCATAGACGACAATAATGCGTATGACAAGATTATATGGTCACATACGACGTCTGGGAATTACTCAGCTAAGTCTGGAATGCAGCTTTTGCGTGGTCCGACTGTTCAGCCAGAAATTTCAGTGTGGAAGCTCATTTGGAAAGTTGACGTGCAACAAAGAGCACGCCACTTCCTTTTCATTGCAACACATGATGTTTTCTTATGCAATGCTACTCGCTTCTGACGCCACATATCACAAACAGATGCCTGTCCTCGCTGCAATCTTTCTGAGACGGGATTAGACCTGCTGCGTGATTGTTCTGATGTCCGGGATGTTTGGTTGGCTCTTGCTGGTAATTGCTTGCCGACAGATTTTTTTGCAGCACCAAATATTGCCTCCTGGATTCTTTTGAACATCAGGAAGCTAGATAATTGGAGCTCCATTTTCTCTACTATGGTTTGGCAGACATGGAAGACTAGAAACGATTTGGTATTTAATGGGAACAATACCATATCCCGCCTCTCTGTTGTAGTATGTTCCACAGCTGCCTGTTTCGCCAATGCTAAAACCAGTTTGATTGTTCAGCAGGAACTCCAATTCGTGCCTACTGTTACGTCTGCTCAGAAATGGACTCGCCCTGCTGCGGGGTACTACTCGCTCTGCTCAGATGGTTGTTCGAAAGGAAACCCGGGGCTGGCCAGTGGAGGTGGGGTGATCAGAGACTCGGAAGGTGTGTTCATCCGTGCCTATGCTTTCACATGTGGTACTTGCAGCGCTCTAACAGCTGAACTCCGAGCAATATTTCATGGGCTCACGATGGCTCGTACGCTGGGACTCCCTAGAGTTCGCATAGAAACAGATTCCATCCAAGCATTTAACATGCTCTCCACAATGACATTACCAGCGTAAACTGATTTCCACTTGGCTCAGCAGTGTCGTCAATTGCTAGCACATAATGCTTGGACTACTCATCTAGCGCACATCCGGCGCACTGCCAATGGGGTGGCTGATACCCTTGCTAATTTTGCCTTTGATTTGCAATTTTCTTTTCATGAATTTTCTTCACCTCCTGCATGTATTCTGAGCCCTCTTGCTCACGACTTAGTGTCTTAATCTATTAATAAAACTATCGCAGAGGCTTCGCCTCGTTTCTTGACCAAAAAAAAAAGTCATGAAGATCGGTGTCTATGATAATGAATGTTTGTGTTCATTGTCATAAAATTGGTGCACAATGATAAACATTGACATAAATGTCACAAAAATTAAAGATGTTGCTATCAAGGGATGGTTCTTCTTTGTGATTGACACTAATTGACAAATTGGCAAGGTTCTCTTCAATCAAATATAATATAAAGTAAACCATTCCCCGATGACAGAGCGGTGAGATCACGTTTATTATCTGGGCGATCATATATCTGTTTAGGTCATGTTCACAAATTTCACCGCGTGAAATCACTTAAAGTTTTCAACCTCTAATCTTAGCGCTTCATTCCCTAATCCAAGAGTCATGATTTAGTTTCTTACTTCCTACCCTAAGAAACACCGAACTCTACAAGACAATTAACAAACACAAAAGATCTTGTTCAGAAACGACGTCGTATTGGATGCCGACAAAACACCAGTGGTCCTCTTTTGGGGCCATTCGTTCATTTGTAAGTTAATAATCATTCTTGCATAAATGTTTTCCCTTTTCTACTACATTTTTCAGCCTTTTCGGCTAAAGATGGAGTCTTATGCTTTCTTGGCCGTTTACAAGTATATTTTCTTGTCTAAGATCTGTAACAAGTGTGTTTTGGCGTTTTGTATTGGTCATGAACTCATGGCGATCTTTGTAAAGGAAGACATGGGTGTGTTTTGGTAGTTTTTTGGAACTAACTCGGTTCTTATTGGCTGGAGATTGTGTTCCCATGGTTAACAATATTAAAACAAATAATTAGCTAACCCATTATACTTGTTACAAGATTAGCCTTCCTGGGCAACAAAACAGAATCAGAACCCAGATGTTCTATGAGCCATGTCATATAAAGAAATCAAGATCTCTGCACAAATTAGTATAATGATCAACCATTCCAAAAAGTCAGACCTCCTATTCTGAAGGATTTCTTGAAGGAATCGAATGTTATGCTGCATATGTATATTACCGAAAAAAATGTTATCATGTATTCAACAGAATGAGCATTAGAATAGTTAAGTAAGATCCAAGAACTGCTTACCTCCACGAACTTCAACTTGAAATCAAGACTAGCAAATCTCTGTGTCAATTCAAATTCACTGCGGAGATATTCCCATATTTGCGCATATTTCGCATCCTTCCATGCAATATCTGATCTGTTAAGTATAAAAATTTGAAATCTCAATAACAGAAGCTGAAAATCGTATTAAATCCCAAAGAATAAATTATGCAGGCTGTGCTTTTTCTACTAAACCAAAAAAATTATGTTAGCACAATTGCATCATAGATTCATAGTGGCAGTGAATATCTTCATTGGCAAGGAAATTTAGAAATAAAATCCAGAGTACTCTTATATGAACTTCTTACCTTTCAAAAAGACCGAGCTTTAGGATCACATCAGCGAGATTAGAATTCGCCTTTCCTACCAACTGGAAAAGCTTCTTTCTTTTCATGGTGAATGTCCCGGTTTTCTCCATTCCACGATTTATGTCAGTAAATTCTGCAACCATCCCATCAACCTAAGAGCATAAGTTGTCATGAGAATATTCTGAAACAGATTTTAAAAAACAAAACAACTTTAGAAGAGTGTATTGATACACACCTGTCGTATATAGTAATCAAGCGCTATACTTTGACCAAGAACACTACCTATGGTACGAATTGCATCAATATTCAAGTACTGTAACATTATATGATCAAGCCCATCTTGCATCCATGACCCTAATGCTGGATTTTCTCTTACTTCATACTCTGGACAAATAATAAAAAATAAACATTACAGCTACAAACACAGACACACACAGAGTTTATATTATCATCATATCACCAAACTGTCTCGTAATATCAAATATCATCTAACTGTTGTTAGTACAAACAGCAATCAGTTTTCCAAATTAATCTGACTTTTTGTTAGTAAAAAAGAGAATGGAATATTGTAATAGAAGCTTTTCGAATGTAACCATGATTTCAGTTTTCACATATAACTTACAATGAAAAAAATGAAGCTATAAGCTCTCACCATCCTTCCTCATTTCAGGAAGTAAGCTTGCAGCATGTTTCTCAACAATTTTCAAGTAGCCATCAACCTTGTGATCAGGAGCATTGAACAGAACAATCGACCCATACTGAAAAACCACCATGTAACTGCAATCACTTCCACTTAGAGTAGGAGCCAATCCCTGAAACAGAAATCCAATGCAGGTAATGCAACACCTCATAACACTGTATTCAAATAGAATGCAACAGTTCAGTACTCACATTGGGCATAATTCTGAGATTCCCAAACTTCAAAACCACATAATTAGTGTTCCTGGAGCTCGGAGGGATAAGATTCTGCTTATTCTGATCCACCAAGCCCTTTAAATCAACACTGTACATCAACAAACACATACAACAAGCTGAAGGTCAACGTATCATTGTGAATGGTAACAGTTTCAGGGTGAAGTAGTGGAGATGTAAGTATAATAAACATTTTAATACCATGATCTCTTACATATTCAACTACTTGTAATAGTTCTCTAGAGAAATCTTTTCCAATCAGATTAAAAAATTCATAAAAAATGCTTGCTGTCAAGAATCACCTGGGCAGCTAAACCACCAGATTCTGTTTCTTTGCAACCCAGAAGAATAGGGTTGTACAGACAAATGATATCACCATAAACATCAAAACTAGCTATAGTATATACAATGCTCAAAAACATTAAGTTTAACACTTTAACATGAATTTGATTTAAGTATACTGGCCACTGATTCACAGTGTTGCTAAGATACATTCAAATGCAAAAGGACAAAGGACTTTCTATAGCTAGGCATACTTCTGAGATTGCCAAACTTGAACACAACATAATAAGTGTTCCAGAACCACAAAAATCAAGGACGATAGAGAAAACAGCGATTTGAAAACCCAAACCCTAACCTGGTGGAGAAGAAGAACGTGCGAACGGGAACCGCAGGCCTACTAGGATCAACAGCGTCGGAATCGGAGGTGAAACCGGAGGAAGAAGAGATAAGATCGTGAGAATCGAGCATCGGCGACTGAGATAGCGGAGAGAAGAGGCAGCGGATGGCGGAGGGGGATTTTGGAGAGGCGTTGAAGGAGGAAAGGCATTTGCAGAGTGTGAGAGATTTGAAGATTGGAGATCGACGGAGAGGAAGATAGACAGAGGAGGTGGTGGTGGTGGTGGGAGGAAGAAGAAGCATGGTGGATTTGGTACGGGAGCTACTGATTTAATTTGTTAACGAAAAGTATAAATTAAGTACCGTTTGGATTGCAAGTTATTTATAAAATATCTATTATGATGTATAATAGGAAAAATGAGGGATGAAATTCATCCACGCTATAAAAGCTCATCATGTAAGTCATATGTGTTCATCAGAGAATATGTTATCAATCATAATAGATATTTGGCCTCCATCATAATAGATATTTGATACGGCAACTAGAAGAGAGAGCTAAAAAATTTCACGCGCTTATAAAAGCTCTCTGGCCCCCACCCTCTTCTTCACAAAATTCGGAACAAGCTATCCCAATTCAGCGATTCACATAGAATTCGAGCAAATCAAAGGCGATTCAATCAAATTATGTTCCCATTCAACACAATTCAAACTCGTTTGCTCAGATCTGAGAGAAGAAACGGTGATTTGTGAATTTCTTCACGATTTCTCACAATTCACGCTCGTTTATGCTGGGTTCGCAGTCCTCTGACCTAACTAGAACAAAATCAAAATCCAAAAGTGTAAGGTGACAAAGAACGGTGCGAACAAGATCCACATTCAAGGTATGAGTACTTCGATTTCATACTAGTAACCCTAACTATTTATTTATGATGTTTAGCTCTATAATCGATAAATTCGAATTCGAAATGTGTGTTTATCTTTTAGAATTGATAGATATTGACTATTGATCCTTGATAATTTGATAGATGATGATTGTTTATCCATGTTTGAATCACATGTTTACTAAGAAGCATGTGAATCTCATGATGAGTGATGATTCATGATGAGTGATGATTCATGATGATTGTGTGGATAACTAAATTGTATGTGTTCATATGAAAAGATTGACAAGAATATTTGGTTAATGTGTGTGTGAATCTCATGTATCTTGTGATAATTAACACCGACTTATGTATGTGTTCATCAATTTATCTGTATGTGTTCATCAATTTATATGTATGTGTTCATCAATTAGGTCATGTATGTGCTGTTAATATGAAATGCATGTGTTCATCATGTAAGCCATATGTGTTCATCAGAGAATATGTTCGTGTTAATCACCAAATACATGTATGTTTAAATAATATGAAAAATAGGTGTTTATCATCTAAGCAATTTGTGTTCGACATCTAAACCACATGTGTTCAATGGTGAAAGCACACTTGTTCATATACTAAGGCTTTTGTGTGCTTTAATATGTTTGTGTTCATTAAAATATATGTATGCGTCGTCAACTAGGTCATGTATTAATATGAAAGACATGTGTTCATTATGTAAGCCATATGTGTTCATCAGAGAATATGTATGTGTTCATCAACTAATTCATGTATATTAAGTTCATATGAAAAACAGGTTTTCATCATCTTAGAAATATGTGTTTATCATCTAAGCTACGTGTGTTCAATGATGAAAGCACATGTGTTCATATAATAATGGTGTTGTGTGCATATTGAACTTAATATGAATGTGCGGATGTCATGCATTTTGTGTTCATTAATATTTTTGTGTGTGTTCATGAATGAATGAATATGTGTTCTTATGTAATTGTGACATGTGTTCATATACTAACACTTTTGTGTCCCTAATGTTTATGAATTGTAGGCGATAAACCAAAACTGATGAAATTAGCTCATGGGACAATATCCATTGGTGATCAAAGAGTTTCAACATCATATGAGACCTCAAAAGCAAGCATGAACAAGACAAAGTTGAAAAGAGCAAAACACCAACTCCCTCTTCGAGCAAAAGAAATTTGTAACTTCTAGAAAAAGGATACTGGTCATTATGGAAGAAATTCGTATTCGTAAGGGAGGTGATGGGAAGAAGAATTATTAGATTTGATTGTTGAGTTTAGTAGACAAATTGTGTAAAAAGTAGGTTTGTTGTTTTATGAGACATCAATGGTTAAATTTGAATGCTTGGATTGTGGTGTGGAATCTTTAGTAGTTTGTGATGAAAAATTTGTAGTAGTTTGTATGTATTACCTTAAATGTGTTTATCATTTACTGTTTTTTTGTTCATTGTTGAAGGCTTATGTGTTCATATGTCTAGACATTTGTGTTCATCAATCAGATTAAGAATATCACGCAAGAATTATAACTTTTGTAATCATTAATTCTACTTGTGTTCATCCCTCAAACCATATGTGTTCATCTTTCAGATAACATAATCGGTGTTCATGAATATCAAAACTGGAATATAACTTTGTTTAGTATTAAATCTAGTTGTGTTCATCTCCAAACCCATATGTGTTCATATATCTAGCCATATGTGTTCATATGTCTGGGCGTATTTGTTCATACTTAATAAATGAGTCTAAACCATTGTGTTCATAAGTGATCACGTTTGTGTTCATTGGCAATATTGTATGTGTCCATGTAGACCAAATAAGGTGTACATACAAAAAACATTGTTAACCTATGTGTTCATGTGAAACAATGCATGTGTTCATGTAAAATAATGCATGTGTACATGTGTATTAGTCTTACAATTTATGTGTGAAAACGGGAACCATTTTAATGTGTTTAATGTTGAATTACATGTGTTTTTATACATGGATGAACTATGTGTTCATAGGTGATAACATCTTTGTTCATCGGCGACAAAATATGTGTTCACACGAGCAAAGCAAAGTGTGCATATGAAAAAATGGCTAAGTTATGTGTCTTTGTGAAAACACAGGTGTTCACATGAAATAACGCATGTGTTCATGTGTATTAGTCTTACAAATTTATGTGTGGAAACGAAAATCACTTTTATGTGTCTTTAGTTGAATTAAATTTGTGTTCATATGTGGATGAACCATGTGTTCATATTTAATTACATATGTGTTCATCGGTGTCAACGTATGAGTTCCAACGGGAAAAACAAAAATGGCTAAGTTATGTGTCTTTATGAAAACTCACGTGTTCATGTGAACCAACGCATGTTCATGTGAAACACGCAAGTATGCATGTTTATTATTCTTACAAATATATGTTTGAAAACGAGATTCATTTTTATGTGTCTATAGTTGAATTACATGTCTGGGTTCATAGTTGATTACCTATGTGTTCATCGGGGACAATGCATGTGTTCAAACACGGCAAACAAAGTATGTATACAAAAAACTCTAAATTTTATGTTCTTGTAAAATATACTATATTTTCATGTGAAACACCGCAGGTGTGCTTATGAAACACCGCATATATGCATGTAAAATAGTCTTACAAATTTATGTATGGAAAAAGAACTGTTTTTATGAGTTTATACCTAAATTACATGGGTATTCATAAGTGAATGTACTGTGTGTTCATCAGGGATAACGTTTGTGTTCATCAGTGAAAACGTATGTGTTCAAACGGGAAAAAAAAAACTGCGCATGCGTGATCGAATTTCGGCCAAAGTTTTGCCGAATTATTCTGTCGTGCCGTTTTTTTTACGTTTTTTCACTGTTTTAATCTTGTGGCTGAGATTTATCCTCATTCTTAACATATTCCTCATGTGATCTTTTTCCCAATTTTATATCAATCAAAAGATCTCAACTTTTAATTTATCAACTAAAAAGGTCCAAACGATTTTTCTCTTAAAGTTTAAGGTAACCATAAACAACAATTACTATGACAAATTATGAAAAAATCTAATAAACATTATCAAGTTAAACAAAGTTTCAATCGAAAAAGTCATTTGTACCATTTTTTGTTCATAGATTGAAAGTTGAGACTATTTTTTGTTCATAAGTGAAAGTTGAGACTATTTTTGACCATTTTTCAGAGTAAAAAATGAGGAATAACTAGCCCTACGAAGGTCGTGCGATGCATGACCCCTGCATGGTAGTGCTTTAGTGGGAGTGCGATTTTTAATGTTGGTATTTTATGTTTTGTACCGACTGTAATTGTTATGCAAATTAATATTCGTTGTATTATTGTTTGCATTGACTACCTTAGTCTTTTTTTTAAAATAGAACATTAAGGATTGAATTTTGATCAAAAAATCTATAAGAAAAACAACCCCTTTATTAAAGAAAGGTAACATAAGAATAGAGAGTGCATGTATCTGATTATGAATGAAGTATAATCATGATTATGCTATAAATAGTCATAGTATCGATCTATCACGACTATCATTTATGTGATGTCTATACTCATAGGTATCAACTGTGTAACCATCATCAGTGTGCACCCTGATTTTATCAGACATGTCAATTGCATGTTCTCTACAAGCGTTAAAAAAGTCATCCTTAAATATATAAAATATCAGATATGCATACATGTTATCTTTAGGTAATGTATTTAGATCATGATATTAATCAACATATGACTTATCATGTCTTCTAGGTTTCCTATCAAAGGGACATTCTTCTGTATAACATCTCATCTAGCTTGAGAATACATACCGGTAGAAGGGTCGTCCCTTCCTGGAATACAAAAGGGTTAAGATTAGATGATGCAACGACACTATAAATTTCAAGTTTATTTGAATTGCCGTAAAATATAGTGCACCTGCTGAACTCACCTGATAGGGTGCACCTGCTAAATTTCAAAGCTATGTTATACGCTTTAAAAGCATATGGATTGAAGAAAATAAAGAAGGTTAGGAATAGAATATCACACTAATTGGGTGATTGGTCAAAAGTGAAACCACAACTTGTTGTTGCTTTAGATTGAGGCGTCACTGAAATGATTACTAATCATCCATCTGCAAATCAAAATAAGTTAGATACACATGAACTGTATGAAAGCATAAAGATACATACAGTCCAAGTCCTTGGAATAGATACTTAATAGATTATGAATTTTTTCAACAAAAATAAGATTAAGCTAGTAACAATTAATTATATCATCAAACACGTGGAGACGATGCAAACTACAAATACATTAGACATAACGAAAGCAATTTTCGCGTAGTAATCGATACTCTCTCCGAATATCCGCCATTATCTTCATCCGAGGGATTGAATGTGACGGAGCTAGGGTTTTGGAGAGTACTGGTGTAAGAGAATTGCACAAATCAATTTCAGATAAAAAGAAATTTGTACTCGGAGAAGGAGAATCCATGAATTTCTTAGCATTTAGTTGTCGGATCGTGATTGGTGGAACCTCCTCTGAGTTTGATCTTATTTGAAGCTATCGAGGAAAAACGTCAAAGAGAGAGTCATTATCTATAGTATAGATTCGACCGATTGACTATGCAATGAATGAGTTACAAATACAATCTCGATCAAGACCCATAACATTCCACACTGAATATTTGTATAAAGAAGAGAAAGAGATGCGTGAGAGTGAGGGAAAAAATGGGCTTTTCATGTTTATATTTATTGTGTGGTAAAAAAATCAAATAACTCACCTAATTACAATACTAAATGTAGTAAATGTTTAACCAAGAGGTCAAATTTATATTATACTAGATTTTGATGATCGCGCTTCGCGCGAACTTTAGTGTATTAAAAAGTAATAATTAGATATATGTAATACATTTATTCTTTTTCAACATTATTATGATATCTATATACGATATTTATGTTTGCTTTTTATTTTCATTAAATAAATGTAAGTCCAACCACATGTATTTGTTTCTTTTGGTTTGATATGGCTGTTAGGTGATTTTTATGTATTTTAATTAAAGTTGTTAATCAGGTTAGTTAACTTGGGTTTGGATTGAGATGAATTGGATCAACTCAGATTATTGGTTAAGACGGGTTGGGTCTATTATATATTAGTGTGCAGTTGAGTCAATTTGTTCATTAAATAGTTTTATTTTTTTTATTAATGAAATTAGATTTGGATATTGTGTTCGAATTGAGTTTTCAATTTGACGTGATCATGTTGTTTTTTACTCGGACGGTTAGGTTTTGATTACAGGCATCATCATTTATTTAGGAAGATTAAAATTAGCAAAATTAGATAAAAGTTATATTAATCTTTTTACATTACATTTATTATTTAGTTAAATTAGGACAATGATAGGATTAGGAAGAAATGATAGATAATTAATTGATAGAAAAATAATATTATAATGGGTCTTGAATTTATCAGGTTTTTAAATGGTTAAGGTTTAACATTGATGAGGTAAAAATTACATTTACTTTGGGCAAAATGGATCAATTTTTATATAAAGAGAGATAAATTCAAGAATTAATAGGATGAGATAACATTTATTAGGTACAATTTACATTTACTTTCGTCTAATAACAATCGTTTTATATATATATATAATATATAGATGGAGCCAGATCAGGTGTGAATGGCTTTACGTACAAATGTACGAATATAGTCATTTGCATGCACATTTCTCACAAATGACATGCACACGCAGGTGTGTGCATATACTTTTCACATATTATCAATGACATGCATAATCTGTCAAATGTGCATGTCGCTGACTTAAATGTGCATGTCAATGGCTTAAATGTGCATGTCAATTTTTTCATTCAAACATTCGCACGTGAATATTTTCCTATATAGATTAGATATTAGATGTTTGCACGAATATTTTCCTATATAGATTAGATATTAGATGTTTGCATCAAAACAAGTAATATGAGCTTACTCTTTTTATGGGCCTATAAAAGTCCATCCGGTTTTTGGGTAAATACCCTAAAACTGTTATGTTTTTTAAGTTTTTGCATCACTTTTTTAAGTTATAAGAAAGTACCCCATTTGCTGTCAACAAAAATTTAAACAGAGTTGTCAACAATTTTTTTTTACAGAGCTGTCAACAAATTTTTTAACAAAGTTGTCAACAATTTTTTTAACAGAGTTGTCAACAAAATTTTAACAGAGTTGTCAACAAAATTTATAACAGAACTGCGAACAAAATTATTAATAGAGCTGTCAACAAGAATAATAAGTTGTCAACAAGAATAATAAGTTGTCAACACGACTAAATAAGTTGTCAACACGACTAAATAAGTTGTCAACGCGACTAAATAAGTTGTCAACGCGACTAAATAAGTTGTCAACACGACTAAATAAGTTGTCAACACGACTAAATAAGTTGACAACACGACTAAGGCTCAGTTCAGATGCATGGTGCTGGAGCTGGTGCTGGAGCTGGTTCTGATGCTGATGCTGATACTGATGTTGTTACTGATACTGATTTTAATGCTGATGCTGATGCTGTTACTGTTACTGAAATGTTGACTGGTATGTTCGGGTGACTATACTTTATACTACTTGAAAACGCAGAAATTATGATAAAATGACTAAAATGCCCTTAAATTGTTGTTTAGGAAGGGTACCACGTGCAATGCACGTGATGCATTTCAATACTGTCTGATCGATCTGCTCACATGGTTATTATTATCTTCTTCTTCTTCAACCCAGCTACGACATCGTCATTCTCAGTTGTTCCTCTCTCTCGTTCACTCTTTCTCTCTCAAAACAGCACAGAATTAGGGATCTATCCCTGAAAGCGACTGAGCTTCGACACTTCTCTTCGGTGGAGGTCCTGTTCTTAGCGAACTTAGGCCGCCTATCTTTCAAGACTGGATTAGGGATTTCTGAATTTTGAGCATCGATTCCAATTCTAGACCTAATTTTTAGGGGTTTTAACTGAAATTTGATGGAGGTGGTTATAGGCATTAGGCGGAGCTGTGCTCAATCTGAACCTGTTTAATTTGCAGAAGAAGTTAATTACGCTTGAATGTTTAATATGAAGGTTAAGATTGAATCTTTGATCAGTGACTACAATTATTTGCAGTTTTGTTTGTGTTTGGCTTAAGAAGTATGTCAAGTAACCGCTGCAGTGCTCAAGTTTAAAAAATGGGAGCTTCATTTGTGAATGCTTATGCATTTGCATTGCTCTCTGAGTTAGCTAGTTGTATCAAATGTCAATGGTCCACAGTCTTATATATCACTAAAGGATGTCAATCAAATTGACCAGCCATATCTCTTTGCACAAATGCATGACTATAGTAATTAGTAAGTGTCTCTAACCCTCCCCCGCATCAATTACTTGCTTTTGAAATATATGATGAACTACATACCAACCAAATATTGATCATGCTTGACAGTTGACACTATATATCAGCAAGAAAGGAGGCATCAAGTACTCACTGTAACAACTTTTCATATATATAACGAAGTGATATCATTGTTCAATACTTGGACAAACTCATATCTTTGTCGAATTTGTCAACAACAACAATTTTAGACACACTTGGAGACTCAACCATCATCCTACTTAGAAGAGAATAATGACCTCAACTCCATGTTTATATAACCTGACTTGTTCAGCTACTCAAATTTTGCTCAACCTATGTGGGATTCGAACCCACATCATGTGCAACAAGCACATTGCTCTTCCTTTTTGAGCTAATAGGTTTTTGATTAATTAACCCTCACAACTAATACAATCCACTCGAGAGACGGACAAACAGATTAAGGAGGACGATTCATATGAATGCATGACTATGTATACACCACAATAGTTGACTGATGGAATAGTTGCATAAGATGATCATTACACTTGGCATAAGCTGAGAAGCAGACGTGGGAGCTTGTCCAACATGAAACAAGCCCTGTATCTTGATGACCTAAGCAAGTGCTCACTGAGAAGCAAGATGATCATTACACTTGGAAACACAACTCATTTTCTTCATATATTATTTTTCCAGCCTTTTCAGTGACTAAAGATAAACTCAGAACAAAGCAGCATCAAAGTCATCAAGCGAAGTCAAATGTAGAGGGAAAGAAAATATATGATTAAATAAAGAAAACCAAGGCTTTGAAAACAACACAGCTTGAACACATGAATTAACATAACTATTAAGAGCATAGTCGACCAAAATGGTGGTTTAAACCCTAAATTTGTCGAGTAGGAAAAATAATGTACAATAAAGAGATTCAAAGAAGTACAAGGAAACTCAATGTGTTAATATGTGCTGGTGGGGGATTTTTCCATTGGCAAGTGGTGATGCGAGAATCTTGTCCAAATCTTCTCAACATCTGGCAAGTTACCTCCATCAATTTTCCTGTAAAAGTTCACCATGGATTGATGTATTAGTTTAAGCACCACAGGAAATCTCAAAAGAAGAAGACAACCCCGAGGAGAAGATGATATGATTATGGAGAATAAAGCAGGATAAGTTAAACTCATTAATGACACAAAATGCAATTTCCAGATAACAGAACTACACTAAACTATACTTCTAATTTTGCTTCTTTTGAGTTTTGAAGCTATCATTTTTACTATTAATGATTCCACAATGTTCTTTTCCATCTTAATCTTAACCAAGTGGCAATTATTCAAGAATAAAGGAATTTTGCTTAAACGGAAACCCAAAATAAGCTCAAGGCCAGAATGATTTGCTAGACAATGGTGGTGTGGCGTACCACCAAATGACAAAAAGCTCATCATAATTGCCATATAGCTGCAACTGAGCTGTTTCCATTTCTAACATGCCGTTACATCAATGTTCTCTTCCATCTTAATCCTTGAGAATTGAGTGATCAAAAAGCGTTCATGAACTAGATTATAAATAAACTACTGTAACCATCACCAATTTACATCAATGTTCAACACATAGATGATAGATCAAACTATCAAGATCCATAAGCAATTTCACAACTCAACCTCCAGAGGCTTCAATCAATATCACAGTAATTCAGATTTCAGAACTATCAAACTAGGTCAAAAGTCATGTGAATGAACAACAAAACAAGAGAAAACTAGAAAGCAAGCTTAATAAAACCCCAACTTTGTCGGATATGAAGAGGAGATGTCAACCCTATGATCTGAACTTCAACTTGTCGGATTTGGAGAACCTCGACTTCGGATCTGGAGAGAAGAGACCTCTACTACGTCGGACTCGGAGAGGAGAAGCCTTGACTCCGCCGGATCTGGAGAGGAGAAGTCTGAGAAAGAGTAGGAGAGGGAGACGAGAGGAAATCAAGCGGCGAGAGGGAGAGAGAGGAAACATCGGGGGCAAGATTGTGAATGCAAACCTTGATATGGAGTGATAAGTACTTCAGATTTTACAGAAGTATGGATATCAACCTTTTTTTTCTGGTACTTTTAAGGAGAAGAAATGGGAGAAGTACATGAAATAAGCTGAGGGAGGAAGAACATCCAAACATGCCCACGCGTACTTATTATCGGACGGAAATAAGCACCAGCAAATTTAAGTACTTAAAAGTACTAATTAAGCTGCATCCGAACTAAGCCTAAATAAGTTGTCAACACGACTAAATAAGTTATCAACACGAATAAATAAGTTGCCAACACGAATAAATAAGCTGCCAACACGACTAAATAAGTTGTCAACACAACTAATAAACAGTCAACAACATACAACACGAGTAATATTACAAAATTGTCAACATTGTCAACACTTTACAAAATTTGTCAACATACTAAATAAAATTTTCAACACATTTAAAAACTATAAACACACTAAAAAGTTGTCAACACATACTAAAAAGAAGTTGTCAAACACATTAAATTAAATTCTCAACGGATGTTGTTCGTTCTCTAGATCAGCAGGTGCCTTGGAATCTTTAATGATAATGAATGAAAAGACAAAGAAGGAGGAAGAACTTGCAGTTGGGCAGCATGCAGGGAAGGAAAATGGAAGCCTATACAGAGTCAGGCTGCTTCCAATCAGCATCACACACACATTCAAATGGCACACTACTGTTCTTGGCAGGTCAGCAGTATCCATTTCCACAGGATACGTTTTAGCACACATCACTTGCATAAAGAATCAAAGAATTACTCGTTCGCTCATTCATTGAGGCAAATTATCAAACATCTGGCAGGCAAGAAAGAAAGAAAGATCAAAAGCAGGAGGAGATAAAGCCAGAAAACGAACCGAAACTCGGTGGAAGAAGCGGCGATATTGAGATGGATTGGCTCGCCGAGGTCGGATTAGAGACAACAATGAGGATGAGACTTATCCTGCAGAAGAAGATGGATATAATGAAGGCAGAGTAATGCAAACTGTGCAACCTTGAACATCACACCGCCATGGTTGATGAACTCCTGCAACACATGGCTTCTGTTACCGCCGGAGATCCTTTGATCTGAGACAGAAGTCGTCGGCGTCCATTCTCAGTTGCAGAAACAAAGAGAGGATATGTTCAAAGGTTGACACCTTGCCTGAGGCCTGAGGCTTCTCGGAAGCGCCTGCGCCATTGTTGAATCGAGATCTCGTCTTCTCCACCTCCGATCTCGTGAATCGAGGTCCAGATCTCCGCCTCCGATCTGTTGAATCGAGCTCCAGATCTGGTCTTCTCCGCCTCCAATCTCGTTAGTCGATCTCGGCGTCGGCGATACTAGCGGAGTCGGCCTTGCTGGTGTGACGGAGTCGGGAGGGAAGGAAGGATTTGAGAGATTTCACTCAGCAGTGTTCATGGAAGAAGAATGAAAGGAAAAGTGATTTACTGGAGAGGAGATGGAGTATTTATAGCTAGGATATTTTATGAATGTTTAGTTAGGAGGTGTAGTTGTTATAGATATAGTGCCCAATAGGGCATTGGGCACAAATCTTTCAAAGTCCATGAGACATGAGTCCAAAATACAGCCCATCAGAATAGCTTTACGTCTCCATCAAAACAAGCTGGAAAGCATTTATCAGCATGTCTCTCGACCAAGCCATGCTTTGTTCTCAAAGGCATCTAATGCTATCTCTTGACCAAGAAAAAACACAAGCCAAGCTTTACTAATTTGAAGCTAAAAACACAAGCAATTTGCCCATGGGAGATGCATCAGCAGTTGCTGGTGCAGCCAGATGGATCGGTAATGCCCTGGTTCAAGAGGGCAAGTAATTGTTTGTAGTGAAATTACCTACGAAAAGATAACTAAGCAATTGTAGGACAAAGATCAAATAATACAGTATAATCTCAACACTCAAGAACAAGGCAGGAAATTAGGGTTGAAACTTTAGCTTGACATTACTCAAATGACGGCTCAGATGATTACAAAGCAGACGTTAGCATTTATCAACATTTAAAGAAGTTACAAGACACTCTGAGATTCCTTCTAGTGAAAGAGAACTAGTGAGACAACTGAATGGCTTTATGAAGGATAAACAATGTTTGTTGGTTCTTGACGAGATCTGGAAGAAGGAAGCTTGGGATGATATTTATTCAATATTCCTGAAGATATGGAGTTCACATCTGAACGACTTACACAGATGTGGATCTCGGAAGGATTTATCACAAATGCCCATCAAATGGGATGTGTAACTCTTGAAGATACAGCAATGCAGTTACTCAATGACTTGGCTCAACGATATGTTCTTCGAGTCATAAAGAGGAACCCTCGAGGGGAGATAGAGAAAATTCGTTTGCATGATCTGATGAGATAATATTGCGCAAAAAAAGCCACCAAATGCAATTTCCTTGAGACATGTACTTCCGTATTTTCAGATGTGAGAAGGACTAGTCAACCAAGACGAATATTAATTTTTTCAAGGTATCTTATAAACAAATTTTCTAGTGTGCTTATTGATTCACATGAAATATACTATTTTGGAAAGAATTATGTCATTTAAATAATAAGAAGATATATTAGATTAGTTCTCGGAGATCTACACAATATTTTTCTATCTAAAATAAGATATTTGTTTTTTATTTGGTTTTTTATTGAGTGTTTTTTAAGTCATGATGATGTGACTAATAAGGTGACATAGCCCATAGGCCGACACATAAACTAATTGAACATATGTGCGACATGTGTCAAACAACTCTCTGTTTTAGATATGTACTAGCGTGTGTTCCCGTACCATGTACGGGGTCGCATGTAATAAATATTTTAATAATATATTTATATTTTAAACTATTAATTAGTTTATAGATTGTAGTTTATACTTTATGGTTTATAATTTATAGATTATAGTTTATAGTTTATGATTTATGTTTTATAGTTTAAGTTCATTAATAACTCAATTTAATTAGATTGATAACATAATAATAGATAAAGATATATATATGAGATAAAGATATAACATGATAAAAGATAAAAATCGATATTTCCTTTTGTAATATAACCTATTAGATATCTTTTTGATTTTTTTACTTATTTAATTCAAATATATATATCAAAATATAAAGTCGGATGATGTGGAGGATGACATGGTGGATGATGTAGCATAGCTTAGAGGTCGCCACATAGGCAAATTGAATATAAGGGCGACATGTGGCAAAACAACGTTCTGTTTTAGTATATGTATAAGATAAGATAAGATAGATAGATATACATAGATAAATAGAAAGTGACCATGAGATTTAATTTTATGTTGTGATGAATTTATAGATTTTTCAGTTTAGGAAAATAGTTTTCTTAAGTACATCTTTAACAATATCAAAAAATATTAAAAGTAAGAATTTTTTTGTGTCCAAGTAAAATAAGTTTCAACGGCGTGAAACTTTAAAGTGAAATTTATTTTGGCAAAAGAAAAAAAATCTAACATCTTATTTTATTTTATTTTTTAAAATGGTGCGATACTCTTAGTTTAATTTTAGAGGTTTTTGCATAAAATCACCCCTTATTTAGGCCAATTTGCATAGAACCACCCCTTATATCACTATTGATTTAAAACCACCCACTATTTTACTTTTTATTACAAAATCTCACCATCGACTAACTTCTGTTAACATTTGGACGGAAATGTTGACATTACGATTTTGCCCTTGTCTTTTTAAATTAATTACACAAATTACCTCAATTTCAATTTGAAAGTTAGGGTTTTTGACACGTCTCCGAGTTCGTTCTGAACCAGTACCTTTGTGCTGAGGAATGATTTGAGGGAGAAGATGCAATTGAATCGGGATTTCTACCAACAACCCTAATTCCCAAATTGATTTTTTGTGAGATATAGTACTTTAGTTTTTGTGGGTTTTGAAGCTATAATTTCTGGTTTGCATTTGGAGTTAACAAGATAACTAATTGTTTTTTGTAGGGAATATTATCCTCAAGAAAATCATCATTTAAGAACATTGGTGTGTTATTATACCAAATCCAATGAAGAAGAGGAGAGAAGATTTGGAGAGAAGTTAAAGTCCATTCATAAGGAGTTCAAACTGCTCAGAGTGTTAAGTATCACAGGTGATCCATTTTTTGCTCTGCCCAAGGAAATAGGGAACCTCGTACACCTCACATACTTGTGCGTCGTTAATATTGTTATGAGTGAGCTCCCAAAGTCCATTAGAAATCTGCTTAACCTTATCTACTTTGAGTGCCATGTAAGCAATTACAGGTATAATGCTATACCCGATGATCTTGTAGCGAACATGGAGAATCTTAAAGAACTGAGGTTATATAGTGGGAGGAGGATCAACTGCAAGAGATTGGGATTAAGTGGGCCAAAGAAATTGCACACATTAAAGTGTGTTGCAGGTAAATGGATGTCAAGGGAAGACCTGCCTTCATTAACAAAGCTCAATATAACTGAAGTAAAGAAGATTGAAGAGATGGAGATAATTTACAAGTGTCTTGACATCTCGAAAGGCAGCCTTCAAACATTCAAGTGCGAATTTGTTATCAACAAGAACGGGAGAGATATCCCAGAATTCAACATGCAGAAACTAAGTGATTGCCAAACATTGTGGAGCCTTGTTTTAACAGGTTTACTGGCCAACACTTGTACTACTATTCAATTTCCTCCTAACCTGGCTAGCCTCACTTTATGTGCCACCAGAATTCGAGAAGGTGTTGACCTCATGGGGATTCTTGGACAACTTTCTAACCTCAAGTGCCTTGATTTATCATTGGATGCATACATGGGGACACAATTAAGTTGTGTCGGGGCTGCTTTTCCACAACTCCAAGAGCTTAGATTCTACGGGTTAAATAACTTAGAGGAATGGAGAGTGGAAGGACGTGCAATGTGTCGTCTTCAAAAGATGAAGATAGAATGTTGTCGGAGAATGAAGAGACTTCCTGAAGGTATAAAATCCATCACTACCCTCAAAGAGTTGTTAATTGAGGACATGCCAATACAATTTTGTAAGAGGCTCGGCTATGAATTTATGGGAATAGGTGAAGTAATAGTAGGACAAGGAGAAGATTCTTACATTATTCACCACATTCCACATGTCAAATTCGAATTTACAAGAGTTCCTTTTTGCCACTGAACCCTTGGTTATGATCGGGTAAGCCCAACTTCCTGACATGGTTAATTTGTAGATATCCCACTGAGCCCTTTACAGGAAGGGTACTCGGTAAGAACAATTTTTAAAATGAGAACGTGCGAATGACTAATATGCATCAAAATATACTTAAATGTGCATCAAAATATATTTAAATGTGCATCAAAAATCTTGATGCACATTTATAATTTTTATCTGAATGTACTTTAGTTTTTCAATAAATGTTCTTTAAAAATTAAATATTCTTCAAATTTTGGATGTTTTTTATGTTTGTTAACGAATGTGCACCAAATTAGTACTAAATGTGCATCAAATTAGTACTAAATGTGCATCATTCTCACGTTCGTATTTTAAAAGTTATTCTCACCCGATACTTTCTCTTTTAGGAAATCAGTATTAAAAGCATTTATTAGCTCCTAATTACTACTTATACAGGGTTAACCTTGTTGTTTAAAGCATTAATCATATTTATCCCAACTTCATTAACACTAAATACAATCTTCATTGCAGGGCTTTCTGTTGGTGTCTACTTATGTGGAGGCAATCAACCTTTTTTTCTTCTTTGTTTCACAACAAATAAAATGCAGGCGGAGGGTCGTGGAATGACATGGATAGCTTCTGAAGCATCTCAAAACTCGGTCCATTCACAACATAATTCTGTTTCCTGCATATTCCTGATTTCTTTAAAATAAATTCTGTAATTTTTAAGAGTGTGGTGTGATTTGTTGGTTGAATTTCATTTGCATTCTGAAGTTGTTTTGTATGTGCGACTAAGAACACAACTACTTTGCTGAATTCCCCTTGCATATCACATTGAGGTTGAAGCTTTGCTTTTGATGAGTTTTTTTCACTAAAATTTAGCCATGAAGAATCTTTAGCTTCAGCTTTTGCTTTTCTGTTGTCCTCATCTCACTAATGACTCATTAAGTACTTCCCCACTGAAGCTAAGAAAGAAAGATTGCATCATTTTACAACGGGTGTTTTACACCAGGCAGCACCATCTCGTTCGGAACACCGTTCCGAACGAGATTGCCCGAATATTTTTTTTTTTAATTTTGTTTCTCGTTCGGAACAGGGTTCCGAACGAGACCGGTCCACAAAAATCAAATTCCATTTAATAAATTCCGAACCGGTTCGACACTCGTTCGGAAGCCCATTCCGAACGGGTTTTTTTTTTTATATGACGTCATATCTCGTTCGGAATGGGGTTCCGAACGAGATTACCCGGATATTTATGACGTGTCGTTACCCGTTCGGAACCCCATTCCGAACGAGATTCGGCTATATTTTTTGAAAATGCGAACGGCTATATTTTGACGGAGTCTATAAAATCGGAGTTGTATGACTTACATTATCAAACCCAATCGGAAGAAGCACAAAAAATGACGTCTGAAAGCGATTCAACTAATTCTTCAAGGGCGGGTAGTTGGAAAGAAAGATGAGAGTGTTCTTCTAGTGAGACGTCGGTGGAGGAGGAGGTTGATTTGTCTGCGCCGGTAGATGATACATATTTCCATGTAAGTACCTGTAAAACTTTTTTTATAGCGTTTCATTAGAATTTATTTTATTGATATAGTAGTATTGAAATTTGAGTAATTTTAAATTTGAGTAATTTATTTTACGACTAGTGAGAGATTTCCTACTATGGATCTTCTGAGAGAGTGGGTTAGGAAGGTCGGTTATGCCTTGTGTATGGTTATCACCACTAAATCATCAATGGCCAACAAGAGGATATTTCTGCACTGTGAGCAATCCGGTAGTTATAGAAAACATCGAAAGAACATTAATCTTGAAGGAGATGTAGCAGAACCATCGTCGCAGCGTAGCAACCTTAGTAGGTTAAGGAAGTACAATTGTCCTTTTATGTTAAGAGGATATTATCGACGAGCAACTCTTGTTGAGCCGGCTGGGTGGATACTAAAAGTTGAGAAGGCATGTCACAACCACTGTCTTTCCAGCAGCTTGATTGGCCATGCATTTGCTTCGAGGATGACGGGAGAGCAGAGACGAAAAATAATGATTGCATCAGCGGCCGGAGCAATGCCGAAGGTTATTTATACACAGTTGCTTCAGGAAAATCCGACTTCCACAATATCAAGGAGGCAAGTGTACACTGTGAGGGAAAAGGAGAGGAAGAAAGCATTGGCAAATCTAACCATGACCCAGTGGTCATTAGATTTCCTCCATCAAAGAGCTTATCGTAAAGACATTCACTACGAGACGAATCCGAAGACCGGGGAGAAAAAGTTGTCAGCGTTTTTCATATCTCATCCGGATTGTGAACATTTGTTGAGAATGTTCCCTCGGGTGGTGATCATGGACGCGACGTACAAGACTAATAGGTACACTAAATTTCATTATTATGACTTCAAATACCGTTTTTGAATTATAATTATTAAATTTGAAATTGATAGGTATGGTTGGCCGTTACTTCAGTTTGTTGGATTCAATTGCACCAACTATACATATTGTATTGCGCTAGTGTTCATCTGTTGTGAGACAGCCCCATACTATGCATGGGCATTGAAACGGCTCAAGTATTTGTTTGGTGCACTCGGAGGACCGGATTGCATCATGTCTGATCGAGAGTTGGAAACAATTAAGGCGGTTGACCATGTATTTCCTAGTGTGCGTCATATGCTTTGCCATGTGCACGTTGATCGGAATGTTAAGGCATTTGCTAAATTGAACAACCTGGACGAAAAAAGTGCATCTGCTAGCGTTCGAAGGGTGATGCGGTCTCACACAGAGAAGCAGTATGAGGAGAGACTTGATCACTTCCGGAAAACATGGAGGAATGGTCATCTTGTACAATATGCTGAGAGAACATGGTTTACTCCCCATAAGGAAAAACATATAGTTGCGTATTGCGATGATATACGCCATTTTAGCACAAGAACGTCTAACAAGTAAGATATTTGAATTTGTTTTTAACGAGAATGATCATGACACTCGATGTTTAACATGTACAATGTTGTTGTCAGGGTTGAAGGTCAACACTCGATGTTGAAGCATATGTTTGATTCAGCTTTTGGAGGGTTCGACACTTTAGTGCAACACATTGACAATATGTTTGTCGATCAACACCGTCGAATACGGGCCGAGATGGAAATGTCCAACCATACTAGCCCGAAGGAGATACAAGACGGGCCTCGGTGGATCAAGACTATTTTCATGCGCATATTGAGGAAGTGCTCCGACAAGTGTTTGAGAATGCTACTGAAAGAAGTCCTTAAGGCAGAGGAGGGAAAGATATGTGGCCCATGTGAGGATCCTTGGTGGGAATCAACACTCGGATTGCCTTGCCCACACAGGATTAAGGTGTTTGTAGAAGAAGGAACGCCATTGTTGCCCAGCGACATTGATATCTTCTGGAAGCAGATCAAGTGGGAAGGAGTGGAATTGAAAGACTTTGACTCTGACGACGACGTGCAATTGACTGCAGATAAGGTTCTTATGGATGATTTCTTTGAAGGGGTGTTTACCGGTAACGTTGATGATTTCGATATGAAGAGGATGGCTGATAAGTGGCGTGAGTGCAAGGATCCTTCTTCAGTTGATGTCCAGGACCCCCCTCGGGGAGAGACGAAGAGAGGAAGGCCTAAGATTCATGCAAAGAAGACGGGTACAAAGCGAGATCCGGGTTGGGATGAGAGGGCTCAAGCTAAGAAGGATAAGGAGAAGGCAGAAGCAAGCAAAAAGGGGATGAAAGAGGAAGAGGGTGCAACTGTGCCACCGAAAGCCGATTCACAAAAGAAATCGTCTCTTGCATCCAACAGAGCTTCAAGCGGGGCGACGACCGTAAAAGGGAGTGCAACTAAACCACCGAGGGCAAGAGGAAATGCTAGATCGAAATGTAGAGGTGGCAATTCAATCATTTATCTCGACTTCGACTGGGGGATAGATAATATAGACCTTTTCATACTCGCATACATAGCTGTTGTGGAGAAAGTAGGTGATGACGGTCATTGTGGTTATCGATCCCTTGCTCGCTTACTAGGTAAACCAGAGCAACAGTTCGTTGAAATCCGATTTGATCTTTCGAAGCACCTCCAACAAAATGGGGATATGTATCATGAGATGCTAGAGGGTTTCAAGACTATCCCGCAACTCATTCGAGAAGTGAATCACATTCGATCGCCATGCTCTCCTTAATTCTGGATGTGTACACCTACAATGGGATTGGTATTTTCCACGAGGTATCAAGTTGCACTAGTGGTGTTATCATGGTTTGGTCCTTGTACATGTCTTCCGATGTTTGCTCCTCCCGGTTCAGAGCCTCCTACCACGGTGTTCGCCATTGCACATGTAGGCAGACGCAACCATTACGTACCGGTACGCATCAATATTTTTCGCTCTTGTACCTTATTTCCCATATGTTTTTTAGTATACAATAACAATTTTGTGTTGACAGATTTGGTTGGTTGATGACAATTGTCCAATTCCACCCCCTCCAAGGCAGTGGAGTATCTACAAACAACCATCGGTGGACGGATGGGTACAACGCTTTCAGAGTAGATTCGACAACTACGTATCTGAGAGAGAGTTTCATGGTGGCAGTCCCATAATGACCTAAATCTTGTATTAGTTTGATTAATGTTCGTATTAAGTATGTTGTTTGTTGACTTGATTAATGTTTGTTGAATTATATATGTTTGTTTAATGTTTTGGTGGACAATTTATAAATGTTTGAGTAATGTTTTTTTAGAATGATGTCAACATAATCATAGAAGCATTAATATTGAAACAACAACATAATTGAAAAAGAACAGCACGAGTACAACGCAGACGGTGAACAACTAACGATACAAGAAATTAAAAATACTTAATTCTCTATTTATTAAGTGTTGCTGCCAATTCTGCAGCAAGTGCAGCGTTTTCCTCCATGAGCTCGGCGTTTTTGGCTTTCAGTTCATCTATTTCGTTGGCCCATTCTTTTGTTCCAATCCTCAGCAGCTGCATCCCTTCCTCAATTCCTTCAGCCTTTGACCAGTTGCATAAGTTGTCTGCATTTAGTTCTTCAATAACGACCCTTGCACGACCTGTGTATGGTGGATCGATCCAATGTTTGTATTTGCACCCTTTCTCTTCCTCTTCTTCAGTAAGAGCATCCCAACATGCATCCGGGCATCCCCAAAATCTTCTCCCATAGTTGACCTTGTCCCACTCTATTTGTTCGGTACACATATGCACCGTGGGCTTTTTCTGACACCAACACAATTTCGGACCAGGATCCATTGTCGAGGAAGAGGCGGGAAATAGTGTTGGACGATTTGGATACATATCAAAATTTGAGAAAGGAAATTACAGAGAAAATAAATAAAATGGAATGATAGTGAATGTGTGTTTGAAATGGGTTGTTTTGGAGGTATTTATAGACGAAAAGATCGTTTGGAATGGGGTTCCGAACGAGACTTTGTGGGACCGGGTCAGATATTTCCCAAACACCTCTTATCTTTTCGTCTATAAATGGCAGCCATGCGGTGAGTCCCGGATTTTCATCTATATATATGTCCCGGATTTGTTTAACGTCATAACCGTGCAAACCAATGTCGCCTCTAAATATTAACCCGATACCCCAAGATGACGATGATGACGATCATGTAGTTGAAGATGGTGGTGAAGACGATGAAGACAGCGAAGGTGAAGACGACGGTGAAGACGAAGGTGAAGACGAAGGTGAAGACGAAGGTGAAGACGAAGATGAAGACGAAGGTGAAGACGAAGGTGAAGACGAATCGGAAGAAGAACATGAAGATGATTATGATGACGTTGAAGAAGATGATGATGATGATTAGTAATGCTCACGTTTATATACTTTGTAATACTTTCGTTACGCATAATTAAAGTGTTGAATTTCACCTTCATACGTCTTTATAACATTAAATCAAAACCTAGGGAAACCAAATACATAAAGCATAATATCCATTAACACTTAATCAACGAAAACGAAACATAATATCCATAACACAGGGGACATAATATTCATTAAAACTTAAACAACAAATACAACGTATCAAACCCTCCAATAAGGTTCCGAATCGTGACCCAAGTTAGCTTCCCATGCATTATGACTTGTTTGTTGTTCCGGAAGGGCTTGTCCCGCACCCATCCTTGCCCGCTCCCATATAGAATGTGTGGCTCTCTCTTCTGCACTCCTGGACGACTCTTCTTGTGACATCCGTTGAGTTTGAGTGACCTCCTCAGCTGTAGGCGGATCGTCGATACTGAGCATCCGAATGTAGGAATCCAAATTCTCCATGGATAATATCCCCTGTTGTCGATGTGTCTGCATCATAGCGAGTGTCGTCGATACATGCTGCAATACCAACAAATAATTAGGAGATGAGTCATATAGAAAACACAATACCAACAAATAAAATAATATAAGAATTACCCGGTTGAAATCGAGGGTAAGGATCGGGTTCGGGTTACGTGGCGGTCGAGGTCTTACCGGGGCGTTTGGGCTCACATATGGATGTGAGACTTGAGCAAACCAATCGAGGTATGCATCCTCAGCATCCCAAGGGATAAGAGCTGGTGGGCTGGACATGATGTACAGACACAGGTTGTCATAACGCTGGTCCCATCTATCCCATTCCGGGCCATACCGTACAGTGTATTCCCGGCCACCTCGCATTGATTTTGGCGGACAATAATACTCGACTAGCTCGGGGACATCCAAGGGCCGGGACTGACGGCGTCCGAACTGTCTGCAAAACCGATCAGGGTTGTACATCTCCATAATGTCAAAGCAATGGATCCCACCACGATAAGTGGCCACTCTATGACGCCCTTGCGGTCCCACGTCCAAATCCGGATACGGAATCCAACACACCTACATCAGTAGCTTATAACAATTTATAACAATATTGAAAACAAAAAACTTGGAATGACATTTAGATAATTCACTTACATCTTCTGGTGCATACTCATCCAGGATGCGTCTGTACTGTTGTAGAGTCCTTTTTTGCCTCAACGGGGCCCGTCCAGTGGAATAGTGGGACACACGAGCAGTAACTTCTTGGGAGCTCACATCCAGGTTTGGGTTCCCAGGAAAATACGGGAAATGTAACCAAATCCAAATCTCAAGAAGCCTTACGCAACCAGAAAATTGCACGCATTTCGCCCTGGATGCTATACCCAGCTGCCTGTACAGCAATGCCAAACAACCTGTACCCCATGCGTACTCATGTATCCTGCTCGGATCCTCTAGTAGCGGCAAGAAGCATGTGTCTAACAGGTTCGAGGTCTTGTTCACGAACAGAGACTGCTGAATGAGGTGCCACAAAAAGCCTGTTGCAATAGAGCCCAGATCGGATCTTCCAGAGTTGATCATCGAGACAACGTGGCAAAAGAATTCCCGCTCGCCGACTTTCCCCCTACCTATGAACTTGACCATCTCTTCCTCCTCATCGTCTAACGGGTTGTCCAGGTCAACGCCAAACAAATAGGAGAACAATTGGGCACACTACGCTGAATCTGCATCTAGACCCAAATGCGTCCATGGGGTGGTGACAGCACACCCATCAATAGACAGCTCCAGAATCTCCAAAACGTCATGGAGACCGATTCCAAGCTCCCCACAATTCAGATGAAATGTGTTCGTCTCAGGGTGCCACCTTTCCACGAATGCAGAAAGGAGGTTGTGGTCCACATTCAAAAATTGACCCTTAAGGATGTGAAGCAGCCCCGACTCCTGGGCAATAGCAAACCATGAATCTGGCTCCGGGTCGGTAGGAATTTTAGGAAACCATAGCTCGAAGCACTTCTGCCTTGTCTGCGCCTTTAGTTGACGGGGGGCACTTTCATCGGGATTCGGATGTATCCAAATCTCATGAGCAATGTGTTGCCCATAACGAGTCAGTATAGTACCCTCGTTGAGTCCTGGAAGAGGAGGAGCCGCAGCAGCTCCTGACTGCATCGGAACAGGACCTGACTGTCGAGTCTGTCGGGATCTACCCCGCGAAGAACCTGACCGACTCGGAACATCTGGGTTCCTAACCCCCGCAGCACTTGACCCCCGAGTACCTGACTGTTGCGGTCTATCACCCCGAGATCTTCTATCCCCCCTCCTCTTAGAAGCAGTAATTCGCCTATCACCCAGGTTTTTGTCTTCTCCTACTCTAGATCGGATGTTTCTAACTACCTCCTAGTTTTAACGAAATACATACAAATTTAGCATCGATTATTATAACTAAAGTCCATATATGCAATTTTAAGTAATTTTCAACCTTTTTGTATTTTCTAAAAAGTGTTGATACGCTTTCCACATGCATTAAACTAATTCTTTTTACCATGCATTGCAGTTAATATTGAAATTAAGCGTTTTCCACTATTAACTAATTTTAGCATGCATTTGAAATACTATTGATCATTTTCCACTATTTCTACAAAATTAAGCGTATTTCAGGTTTTTAGAAATACTAACTGACTCAGTGTTCCGTCTGCGACGTGGTGCTCGGACATCCTCCTCCTCTTGCTCCGGCTCTTCTTGAGGTGTTGCTCCGCCTGTAATAGTTGCATCCCAGAACATGTGTTGTTGATGCCTTTGGAGATCACTCAAAGTGGGGGTGGGGAGGTTGTAACTACTACTACTTGCTCCGTCTATGTTTAAAAATCCACTACCAAAAGAACCAGCGTAACTTGCATTTGGTACACCATAACCCGACCACCAATCGTTTCCTACGTAAACTTCTTCATCTGCAGCCGTCGGATCAGAAAACAAAGGATTAGGAGGAGTTCCAGCCATACTCGAGATGAGAGAAAGCGTTTTTTGAAAGATTTTAGAAGGGAGCGTTTTTTTGTAAGATTGAGAAGAGAGCGAATTCGAGTGTGGTTCGGAATGTCATTCCGAACGAATATATATAGGCAATTGACGCCAGCTAGCCGTTGGGGTGCAACGACTAGCTGACGTCAGCATTCTCGTTCGGAATGGGGTTCCGAACGAGAATTTTTTTTTAACCCGGATATTTTTTGTATTATTTAAACCCGGTTCATGAACCGGGTTCACAAATATTCTCGTTCGGAACACCATTCCGAACGAGAATATTTAAAAAAAAAAAATACAAAACTCGTTCGGAACCCCATTCCGAACGAGGGGGTGCCCGGTGTAAAATAGGTGCTGCCCGGTTGAGTCGCCTTTTACGAGGAAGCTTCTTCCATGGTTGAATGAACTACTGTTGAAATTAATGTATTTTTTTTTCGGGTGCAGGCAAGACACGGGTCCCCCTTGTAACAGGCGGGCCCCTACCCCAGCTAAACCAGATGAATATCGAACTCACAACTCACAACCTAACGGTGGTAAAAAGAGAGCCCCTTTACCGCTAGGCTACATGCCCATTGGCTGTTGGAATTAATGTATTGTTCAAAGCAACTTCTTCCATGGGCTTGAGTTTTTATGTCTTCACTTTCTACTCTTTTCTTGTGCCTACTCTTCTCCTCTTTCCCTGCATCTTCATCTTCAACAGGAATTTGGAAATTCCGCCAAATCGACTCGCTTTTCTTTGCAGGATCTTGCTTATGGGTTTGCTGGGGTATGATCTTGGCTTCTTCTTAATTAGTCTCTTAAGATTATGATTAGTTGTATTTCAAGATGGGTGCGGATCTTGTACGAATATATATTAATATACGAACGTACATAAGTCTTTCCCTTACAAGATTGATCAATGTCATTTAAGTGTCTTTCTTTGGTGCTTATCTCAAATTCGTGTATATAAAGGTATTATGTTCATCTCCCCAACTTTGGCTTTAGCAATGAGCAATCTCATTCATCCTTTACATGTGTTGCTCTTGTGCAAACATATCCTGCTCATGTTCAAACATATCCCGCTCTTGTGCAATTGCACTCTACTCTTGTTCAAACACATCTTGCATGTTCAATCCATAAGTGATGGTAGCCCTAACCCCAACTCAAGCCAAGGCCATTTGAAGCCATGCACAACTTCAACTTCTTTTAGGTCAGTTGAAGTCATCCATCGTCCTGCATTCACGACTCTAGAAACATCTTGTAAATCTATATCTATATCTATATATATATATAAAAGTTGATGTCATTGAGAAAGTAATGGTAACCCATACGACATCGAGTTAATGCATTGAGTTAATATATTTGAAAAAGTTTATATTGGAGAAGGGTTTGACATAAACCATAAGAAATCAATAAAAAGAAAAATCAAAGATTGAAATCAACAAATTTATCGCCTTCGTTTAAGACGCACTGTTCAACCATTTATATTAAGGAAACAAACTATGCATGAACATTGATGGATTCATATCCCCTATTTAGAAGAGTTAGAGCGACTCTCCATTTTCGTCGAAAAAAAATCATTTATCATTTTTTTGATTGATTTTGTTTATAAATTTAACTTTGTTGAGATTATATTCTTACATTGGAAGGTTGTGAACGATCTCAATTCAATTTTCGAACGTTTATTTAACAACGTTAATTCTTATACAAGATTATGTAATGTTCCCGCGGGGTACGGTTCTAGTTTGAATATATAATACAACACTCGTAATTTTAGCCTCGTCAACGTCTTCCTCCTAATGCTTGCAAATACGATATGTGCTATGGATTTTTTTTTATCTATTTTAAGACCACTTACTTGATCTCAAAGATGAGAAAAAATTAAAAAAGATCTCGACTTTTAATTGTGCATCCACAAAGAAAATGATCACCAAGGAGACAAGAAAATAACAAAAACCTAATGAAAAAGTTAAAGGGTAATCTAGTGCAAATCTACTACGCACTATCTATCTTATATATTAAAGCTGCGCTTTTTAGAGCTCTTAAAGTGATTTTAGGCTTAGTTTGTTACACAATTATTATTTTTTATCTTTAATTTCAATTATTAATAGATTGGATAATTATATTAACGAATAAATCTTAAAAAATTATCATTCATTCCAACAACATATATACAAGCTATTTTATTGAGAATAAATATTATGTAGAAGGTTAATATATATTCTTACGATAAAATTAGAATTATTTTCGATAATAAAAATTAAGTCAAGCTACGTACATAACCTTCCTGAAATAAAATATATTTTTATAAATAGTCTTTACAAGAAAAAAGTATCTCATTTTTTTTGACGAACTCGATTAAAAAGATATACAATTTTCATACGAATAATATGGAATGTCCCGTGCATGGCACGGGCCACTACACTAGTTAAACTATTAAAGATATCCTCAATTTTCGTCACATCTTACCTCCTCATTATAACCGTCACATGTCATTTCAATATTCATTTTGTCACATGTCATTTTTCAATCATTTTCCTTTTTGATACAAAAATCATACAATAAAAAAAATATAAATATGTGTAAATGTTTTTAAGGATAATTAAGATATACAAGATACTATGCTTCTTTATTTATATTTTAAAATTCTCCAAACCATATTTTATGACTTTAATATACAAAAAGTTATTTAATAATTATATAGAAAGATTTCATCTTATAATTCATAAATTTTAGATACTTTAAACTAAATATATTTAAATATTAAAACCATGCTTGATTAACACTTTCTTTATTAAAAATGTTTATCATACTAATTCAAAAGAATGATTTGGGCGTAATTTACCCAGTAGAAATTCCTTTTTAATTTCTAATTTTGTTTAACAAATTAACTCAGTAGCCTTTGTGTCACCACACACAAGAACATACAATATGTCATTCTCCTGTCAAATTATTGAACATCTAACACTCACTAATAACTAGCTTGCTAACTCTTTCGTCTCTGACCAAGAACAAACTGTTGCAGTACATATCTTACTTTGATAAAGAGCTTAAGAGAGCAATTTCTTACATCTCCACAAAATAGATTATTTCGTTACAATTAACAAACATCCCAAAATACCTACATCAGTAGCTACTGCTATTTCATCTAATTAATTAACTTAAAGGGATTTAGTTGTTTAACCCACCTATACGATTAATTACTACTTGCATTAGCTGCATAGACTCTGCTGCCATCTGAGCATACTCCAATGCCATTTTCAGCTGCTGAATTTCTCCGTCTTTACTTTCTGGAACGAGTTTCAAACGCTCGATCTCCTCATCTTTTCCTTCCAGTGCCTCCTTCAGCTCCCTCTTTTCTCTTTTCAGCTCTTCAATTTCGTGGATTTTCTCACGTTGAGCAGCCTGCACATAAACAAAAGCTACAACTTAAAGAAATTACCGTCGTCTCCATCAACTATCTAATAACTTCGGCAGGGAGAGAGCTGTCGGAGAGAGTGTGTCTCAATGACGCCTTTAAAGTTTTTAATTAAGAAAACTAGCCTCGAGCAGTTTATATTAGTTTTTGTTAAAGAATACGGATCAGGTGCGAATTTTTATTGTACGAATATGTCAGCTAGCGACATGCATTTTCTTCAGTAATGACATGCATATTTAAGCCAACGACATGCACTATTAACAGATTTGCATGTCACTGATAATATGTGAAAAGTACATCCACACGCCCCCGCGTGTGGATGTCATTCTTGAAGAAAGTGCATGTCGCTGGCATATTCGTACAATAAAAATTCTCACCTGATCCGGATTCTACTTCAACCAACATGAAAATAGTACCTTTAACATAATCAACATGTGGAAGACTCAACCCCGCCTCTTCTAGTCGACTTGCTTCTAGAACTTTCTTATAGTTCATAAGTTTGTTATGTTTAGGCAAATTCCTAAACCTCTCTACCAACTCAGCAACTTCTAGAGAAGGAAACTCTGTTCTTTTCATCAGACGCCGAAACTTTTCCGGGTGAATGGGAAAGTTAAAGTGATATGATTCCTCACCAATTGTCGACACCAAAAACCATTTATTATGCCATCGTTCATTGTAGTGTGATTTCGACACAAGATTAACTCCAGAAAAGGATATACGATAAAAATCGTTCTCCTTCCTTACGCCATAGAGACGCTTAAAAGCTTCATAGGAGGGAACGGAATTCCATTCTTTAAATTTCATTAAAAACGCCAAGATCGCTTTCCATGAAGTAAGAGCGACTTGAGCCGGAGAAATATTCGTGTCGGATAAAAAATCACAAATAAAAGGATGTAAAGGAAGCCTGAATCCTACTTCGAGAGCGTCCTTGTAGCTTACGAAACAACCGGAATATTTAGCCATATTACCTCCACCATTACAAGGTAATTGCAATTTAACCCCCTTTGGCCAAGGAAATTTGGCCATGTCTCGTAGTTCTGATATAGTCAAAGTGGTGGAAAAGCCCTCGTTTGTGTCCTCTATGTAAGACACTCTTTCGTCACTTACAGTAGGTGTAAAAGATGATCCATCTAGAGGAGTTAAAAGCGTAGGAACCCATCTCCTTCGTCTGGTTACAACCAAAGCTTTGTTTTTGTCATCCATACTAATCTCTGTTGGGAAGCAAGGCTCTCCCACATCGACACCAGTGAACAACTCGAACCAACACGTGCCTATCACGTGATCATTTTCTGTTTAGTGTATAAAACAGATTTGATTCTTTGTAACAAACTCAACGAACTCATTCATTTTAGGGCTTCAATCTGTAAATTCAGAGCTTGAGCTCTCTTTAATGGAAGTTTGAGTTCTTCTTCCGCTTTCTTCAGATTTGTTGCTTCTTCAATTGCATCAAATCTAACAATCTCTAACAGATTTAACAACAAAAGAAGACATAGACAATCAAAATAGAGTATCAAAAGTCAAAATATACTAGAAACCAACATATTAGTACATTCACATACCAGTATAACGTTTTCTATTGCTTGCTCGATCCAGCCAAAAGTTGGGGTGTGATTTCTCAACACTCTTTTTAAACGCTCTTGAGTCTTGACTTGTGTCAACCCTAAAATGTTTGTCTCTTCCACCTAAATGTAAGAGATTTCCTTAAACGGGCCTAAATGATATGGCCAGTTTTTGGGTAAATATCCTAAAGCCGGATTGTTTTTTTAGTATCTACACCACTTTATTAAGTTATATGCTAATACCCTAAAATAATAAAAAATCATAATTAAAATAAAAAACCCGGTGTCGTGCCAGGATGGTCCACCTATTGACGTGGTCCCCACACTTCCTATTGATCCCCACCGCACACTTAATAAATTAAAATTATAAAACCATATTTATTTTACATGTACACAATAATTCTTTTAATAAAGTACAAAATTATTGATATTTTAGTGTTGTTAATATAGGTAATTAAATTGTCAACAAAAAATAAAACTGTCAGCACAAAAAAATCTGTCAGCGAAAATAATTAAGTTGTTAACAAGAATAATTACAACTGTCAACACAATTAAGCTGTCAACGAGAGTAATTATAACTGTCAACACGATTAAGCTGTCTACGAGAGTAATTATAACTGTCAACACAATTAAGCTATCAACGAGAGTAGTTATAACTGTCAACACGATTAAGCTGTCTACGAGAGTAATTATAATTGTCAACACGATTATGCTGTCAACAAAAGTAATTATAATTGTCAACGAGAGTAATTATAATTGTCAACACGATTAAGTTGTCAACAAGAGTAATTATAATTGTCAACACGATTAAGCTGTCAACGAGAGTAATTATAACGGTCAACTTGATTAGATTGTCAACGTGGGTAATTAAGTTGTCAACACGATTAAATTGTCAACAAGAGTAATTAAGATGTCAACACGATTAAACTGCCAACACACTAAATAAACCTTCAACACACATAGTAAATTTTTCAACACCATTAATAGTCTAGCAAGACTACTAATAATTTATCCATAATATAACAACTAAACTGTCAACACCACTAATAATTTATCAACACAACAAAATGGTTTTTCAACACTACTACTAATCTCGCTCAACGGTCAACTTAGCTTTGCCAGCCTTTCTTCAAATATTTACTCAATACCAATATTCACTTAAGTGTAGTGTTTTCAGCCAAACAAATACCATTAGACAATATACATTAACATAAAAACAACATAATTAAGTAATCGGTTTAAATTAAAAATATAGTGGTGTATGTCTTGCTAGTTGTCGTCATCAAATGTACTTCTTAATTTCAAATGGATTGTCTTGCCATCCGGCATCATCAATGTATCAAAGTATTAACCCTAGACCTTAAAACTGTTTGTAGTGATAGTTGTAGGAACCTAGAGATCTGAGGAAATTGGGTTTGAAAGTACTCAAAAGGATTGCAGGTTTCTTTCTTTCATCAGATAATATTCAGTTTGTACGAGGAGCCAACCGAAACATCATTTAACCTTTTAACATATTGTAGGAGGGATAACACAACCGAAACGCCAATGATTCGCGCCGGTCCGGATCCTCTGTTTCAGCCGACTACTCGCTCCGTCCCTTCACCTTTTAACCTTTTAACATATTTTGTTATATAACTTTTAAAATATTAAAACAAATATAATTATATTATTATATGGAGTCTTGTTTGATTCGTCTCGATGAATACTTTAACATATTAAAATTTTATAATTTTTTATTAACATATAGTTAGAAATATTACGAAACTTATCTCGGCAAATATGAAAAGTGAAACAGAAATTATTTATGGGAAGGAGCCCTAACTTTCTTCTGCCTCTAGCAAATCCCTTCTCCTCTTATATTTCTTTAACCAGAAAACCCTATCTAACAGAAGGGAGAAGAGAAAAATTATGGATTAACGATGGGTGTTGATATTCTCACAAATATGTATAATATGACTAAAACGCCATCTTCTTCTACCTTAGCACAAATTGCTGCAAATCATGCAAACTTTCCAATCTCTTCAGTTGCTAAATCAAACCCACAAATTCGCTATTGGGGAGGAAAAACCGCACAAAAATCAAAATCACCATGCTATCCCACTATCTGCTCCGAATTTGATTCTGATGTCGACATCGTCGCCGATCTTATCCCCTTCCAAAAGGAGAAATGGATCCAATTGAAGAGAAGTCACGATGAAGATCCAAATACATTAACATAGTTTTTTAATTCAAAATATAGCTTCTCTTGTTTGTTTTTTTGTTGTTGAAAAGCTTATCATTTTTTAAAATTAATAGAGTTTTTTTTATATGATAAAATCTTTAAAGAAAAAATAGAAAAAAATTGTTGAGTTTTTTCTCCGATGGAAAAATCTAAAACCCTAATTATGATGAATATATTCATGAATATCCTTATGAAAATATTGATTGAATATTTTTGGATCTTCAAGGGGATAAGACAACCAACCCCTTTAAATTAAGTAATTAGATAAAATAGTTGTATATATTAATGTTGTAGGTATTTTGGGCCGGTTGTTAATTGTAACTAATCAATATATTTTGTGGTGATGTAAGACATTGCTCTCTTAAGCTCTGTATCAAAGCAAGAGATGCATTGCAACAGTTTGTTCCACCAAAAGACTTAGCTATATGAAGATCTTTTCTTTGTTAGCATTTTATCATTTGGCTTGCCTTTGCAGTCACAAGAAAAGAGAATCGAAATGATCAAATGAGGTATGATTATATTAATGGTTGAATGTGATGAATTGGTTATATATGTTGGCTTGCTCAAGTTATTTGTGACTGTTATATGTTGAATAGTTTGACAGGAACATGATACATTGCCCATACTTACTTGAGAGTGAGTTACTATGTTTTTGTGTGGTGACTGGTGAAATAGAATTTGTAATGTGTAAATTATGGGGTTTCGTTACTTTCGTACATTTGAACTTTAACTCTGTAAGATAAGTTTTACTGTTGTTTTTCCCCATTCACAAGAATTAATGTTACTTCGTACTAGTATGCTTCAGAATTTCAGTGTATACATTGGGAATCAATAATTGATATCAACATTATATTACGGGGAACATTACAAACTGATTTAGCTACGTAGTGGATAACTACTCAATCATTTCTATTGGTTAAATAATTTTTTTAATATAAACCCTAACCCTTTAGAAAAAGATAAACCCTTCACTATAAAAAATATGACCAATCAAGAACCATACATGAGGGTTTTTACCCACTAGATATACATACTTTCTATTTAACGCCCACCTTTTTTGCTATTTTCCGCTCATGTCATCCGTGCGTGACGCATGGATTTAATCCGTGTGTGACGCACGGATTGCACATTCCAGAAAACACACGGATTGTATCCATGCGTCAGGCATGAATTTGCATATATGAATCTAGGGTTATTCAATGTATTGAATGTATTTCTAGTTAAGTGTGCAAAGAAACACATTTTTAGTGTCTTTTTTAAGGCGATAAAGCCCAATTCGACAAAAACGTCATCAAAACTTTATCGAAATGGAATGAAACTTTGTTTCAATCCTTATAATGTCTATTTGATCATGTGTGTAACTTGAAATTCAAATTTATACCTTTGTAAGTGAAACATAGTTTGAAAACCAAACGAGGTCGCAATATGTATGGCGCACCATATACAATTTGAAATATAATAAGGTTGAACATTCGTCAATATAACAACAATATAATCATTCTAAATTTAACAATAAGATTTTGCAACATAAAACCATGCGTCACGCGTGGAATGCATCCACACACCACGCATGGTCTTACACCATACGTGACGCATGGATGTCAATGTATTTTTTTGTTGCTTTTGTGGTCCATGTCAATGCATTCAATGTATTTGTACTTATGTCACACAAAATAATTCATGTTCCGTGTTGTTTTTAAAGGCTTTAAAACCACAATTCGCCATAACGTCGTCGAAACATCATCGGAATGGAATGAAACTTGTTTACAATGCCTATTAAAGATATTTAACCATGTCCGTAACTTTACATCAAAACCTTTTGCTTTTAGAGTAACACGCTCTTTGTAAAACATCAAACTACTCACCACAAGCTTAACTTGTTGCAATATATATGGTCGCAACATTGATGTTCACGTATGTTTGAAAAATTTATACACAAATGTGTTATAAGGCATATAAAGTCCCAATAATGTCTCACACATACAAAACGGGATTCGAAACTATGCCAAAACGCTAAAACCACTAAAAACGGCTTAAATGGACTTAAGGCGGTTTTTGGCGAAACGACACTCGAACGATGTCCGAATGTAATGAAACTTGTTTTCAATGGCTATTATGGATATTTAACCATGTGGGTAACTCTCAATCACAACTTCTAACTTTTAAAGTACCGCCTCCTTTGTAAAAAACATACTAGTCGTAACTCTCTAACTTGTCGCAATATGTATATTCTACAACATTGACGGTGATTATTGTTGAAAATACTATACAACTTACTCTTATTAGGGATATTCAGTAGAAACAAGGTCTCGCTCACACGAAATGAGGCACGTAAACGCTAAAACCACTAAACACACCTTAAATGGACTTAAGGCGGTTTTTGGCGAAACGACACTCAAACGATGTCCGAATGTAATGAAACTTGTTTTCAATGCCTATTAGGGATATTTAACCATGTGGGTAACTCCCAATAACACCTATTAACTTGTAAAGTAGCATATCCTTTGTTTGGACTTCTGACGTGGCCTAAATGTCCAACCTTTGACAATATGTAATTTTATTTTGATTGGAAATCATGCACACATCAGTGTTACTAAGAATCAAAGGGATCATGTGTCATTATGTGCATCACGCATGGAAGAGAAGCGTGCGTCACGCGTGGATTATATCCATGCGTGACGCGTGGACATCAACCGTGCGTGACGCACAGAACTTCTTTTCAGAACTCATGCCAGCAAGTACGTCTTGTCTCACCTACTGTATTAACTCCATTAATATTTTAACTATTTCCGTAACACCTACATTAATCCCTATTATCTTCCTTTCTTTCCATATTTCAAATGTCAAAACCCTTTTAACACCATTGTTGAACATTTTTTAGAGCAAAACACCATTTTTAACTATCTTCCTTTCTTTCTATATGGAGAATGAAGAGGAATGCACCAATGAAAGAGGTGGAGAAGCTCCATTTTCAAGTTACAACCTTAATAAGGTAACATTTCTTGTTCATAATAATATTTTTTAAGGTGTTGACTTGTTTTAGGGTTTGTATTAATTAGGTTTAATGGATTTTACATGTTCAAGGTATTAGTTGTATGACTAAACATGTTGATTTGTGAATTTATGTTGATTTATGATATTTGAAATGAATTATAATATTACTTTTTAAGGTTTTGACTTGTTTTAGGGGTTTGACTTGGTTAGGATTTATGGATTTTACATGCTCACGGTATTAGTTGTATGACTAAACATGTTGATTTGTGAATTTATGTTGATTTATGATATTTGAAATGTATTATAATATTACTTTTTAAGGTTTTGACTTGTTTTAGGGGTTTGACTTGGTTAGGTTTTATGGATTTCACATGTTCACGGTATTAGTTGTATGGCTAAACATTTTGATTTGTGAAAAAAAAATTACTTTAGTGATTATGATGTTTGAAATGTATTATAATGTATGACTTGTTGGTTAAGGGGTTTGAAATGTATGACTTATGGCAATTCCACACGTCACACATACTTCATCTTTCATATAATCAAATAATGAACTGAATGTAATTTTTTCATTTTTTTCAACCATTTTCCTAACATTAAATTAGTTATGATAAGTATTGAATCTATAAACCAAATTCTAATTACATACCTTTCCTTTTTGCACAAAAAAGGCTGTATGAGCTTCAAAGCTTATGAGCAACTCCAGAATTTGTGGACCTCCAGGAGTACCCCCCTCTAACTGAGGGACGTATATGTCTCTGACCGGAGGTTGTCGTCGTCGTCTTCTGGGGTGTTCCTCTCGCTCCTCTTGCTCTTCCGCTTCTTCATGTTCTTCATGAACATTCTCATATGTCTGATCCTCTTCCTCACCCTGTTCCTCATGCTCATGCTCCTGCTCATAATCAGAATCAACATTTTCACCCCCAACTGATGGCCCTGCACTGCTACAAGCAACCAGTGCGTAGTGGTCATCACCCATCTGAGGGTTCTCAAAATTATGAGAACCAGTAGCTTGTCTCATCATCTCCACAAATGATTGCTCTTGTTGTGGATAGCCCGGATAGCCTGGAAACTGTGTTTGTTGTGGAAACAGTGTTTGATGTGGGATCAGAATGGGGGTGCCAGGAAAGTAATGAGGGGAACCCTGGGGATCGAAACTTGCAGCGGACAAAGCTAGTTGCTGATGTTGTTGTTGTTGTTGATGCTGTTGTTGTTGCTCTTGTAGCTGCTGTTGTTGTTGTTGTTGCTGTTGTTGCTGTTGTTGTTGCATCTCACCAGAAAACTCTAAACGACGAGGAGGCGATTCTTGTCTATTCTTCTTCTTCCTTGGTTTTGGAACTATGGGATCTTTTTTCTTCAGTTCTCTGTTTTTTTTACGAGTATCGCGTCCAGGTCGACGACCACCATCCATATCTGCATCATAAAATGTGCAATTCCACAAAATTAATCAGTTTACTGAATTTAATCAGAATATCATCAAAAACTCAATCAGTATATCATCAGAATATCATAAAAAACTCAATCAGTATATCATCAAATCCAATCTGAAACTGCAGAACACAATTTCTGAAATGTGCAATTCCACACGTCACGCATGACTTCAATCCATGCGTGACGCATGGCTTCAATCCATGCGTGACGTATGGCTTCAATCCATGCGTGACGTGTGGAATTGCACATTCCACAAATTGTTTGTCAACAATTTCTTCATGTTTCAAACCCTAATTCAACAGTTTTTCCAAAATTCTAACAGTTTTTCAATAATTTCATCAAAATCATACCAAATTTCAACAACCTAATTCATAACCCTAATTCACAAAACCCTAATTCAATATCAAAACCCTAATAACACTATATACACATGAAAATATCAAATTGGTCAATAAATTATCAACAAAGTACACAATCCATTCATATATTACAAGTTTAATCATTTCTAATCAACTAATTAACATACACATTGGATTTTGAAGTAAATATCATCAAAACAACATGAAAACCTCATATATACATCAATATCATACCATAACAATGAAATCTTAATGTTTACATACCTTATATGCAAAAAGATGATGAGAATGATGGTTTTTGGGGTAAAATGGTGCGTTGTGGAGGTGCAGCCGCCGTGAGTATGTTGGGGAAGGTAACAAAATGGTAGAGTTTGATGTTTTGAGCTTTTATAGGTAAAAAATCCATGCGTGACGCATGGTTTTATTCGGTGCGTGGCGTGTGGATTTAAACCATGCGTCACGCACGGATATAATCCACGCGTGACGCACGGCGCTTGGACGGTAAATAGCAAAAATGATGGACGTTAAATAGTAAGGGCCTAGATATTTGAATCATTTTCCTAACATTACACGTCTCTTTTTTTGGGGCCATGCAAAGATATGAAATTTGAAAGACAAGTGTATCTGACCCTTGTTGTCTTTATAACTTGAATACTACAAAAGAGTTACTGCTCATGCACCATGCTATCCAAATACACTATCGGAGAAGATCCGAAGCCAGCGAATAATATATACACAATCTCAACAACTGAATTTTACAAATAATTATGCAGCAACAACACCGAAGTAAAAAGAAACAAACACTAGAAAACCCTACAATAGTGAGGCATCCTTCTTAAAAATGTCATATGTTAGTGTCTATGACCGACAATAAGATAAGGTCATTCCTAATGATTATCTACTATATATAATATTAAAGCTGAAGTCATGTCTTCACAAAAATTTGCGCCACTTGGCAAAATTTGAGTGGAGATATGGATATTTTTGTTTTATTATTTTCCCTTTTAAAATAAATTGAATAAATTTTTTTAACCACTATCCCACTATAACATACCACTATTTCACTAACTCTTCGTAAAACTAATATTTAACTAAATAAAAAAATCCAGCTTGATGTTAAGGCTTACAATAAAAGGGGCATATTCATCTTAGCATTTTGTTTACTATGTGTTATGGACTCAGTTTCGCCACTATCTCTACTACTATTGTCTATGTTCCTTTCAACGAAAGATATGCATATTCGTTATTTATCGTTTTTTATTGAATTTTCTTCAAGCTCTACATTCTCATAATTTTATTTTATTTTATTTTAGGATTTGCAAATTTTTTTTTATATTTAAATTGATTTTGATTGAATTTGTTTTCATCGATGTCCAATCAAGCCCCATATGGATTCATGGTTCCTCCTTTTATAGTTCACTTTGGCTATCATATTTCTTATGAAAATTATTTATTTTTATTTCAGGTGTCTAATATGAATTTCTATTGATGTTACTTATTACGACTTTAGAAAAATAGAAGTTGTTGATAACCTGTCATCATCAATATAGATAAGAAAACCTCTAAATTATACACAAATTTTTAATGATTTATTTATTGTATCATCATCCGTACGTAATACGTACGAGACAAACACTAGTTAGAAATAATACTACACTATCATCTAATAAAAACAATCATGCCATAAACAATGATACTGTACCAAGTACTGTAGCATTTTGCATTCAGGACCACTTTCACAAAATTGATGTAAACATATGCATGCAGATAGAGATCCCTGGGGATGAAGAATTCAATATGATTGACCTTGAATATATACAACATTTTCCACAGACAGCACATTTGCTTGCTTATTTGCATTACTGCAATCATTTGTGCAAATTTAGCCCCACAGAAAACACACACTTGATTTTACTACTATGTGCTGGTCCAAGCCTCATCACATGACATTTTATGGATACGGTCGATCGATCATTATCGACCATATCCATGCCTGGAAAAAAATAATCATACAATACAATACACGCTGCAAAAATTGGAAGGAACTGGAGCTCGAGAACTCCTTGGCAAATCGGTTAGTTGAAGGAAGTCGAAGCAGCAGCAGCAGCGTTCGAGAATGAGAATCCTGATGATGCTGCTTCTGATAAAACTGGTACTACTTGGTTAGTGCTACCGTTTTTCCATGACCAATTTGACAACGTTGTTGAATGTAGTACACCGTCAACCTTCATCTCCTCCGTTCGTCTTTCCTGTACCGTATAACCATCATTTAAATGACTAAATTTATCATTCATTTCCATGATCAAACGGCAAACCAAATTAGGTCAAGGAAAACAAAATGGTATAGAACGATTTCGATCCCTTAATCATTACGGTTAGGCTTTATAAAAGGGTGAGAAGTGAAGGAGAATGAGGAAATTAAATATGGCGATGAAATACCGAATGAGGTTCTGGAGCGCTAGGTAAAACACCAGACCAGAAGGCGGATTGACTACCTGCCAATGGTTGACCATATAGGGCCTGTCCACCATGAGCATAGTAGGAGCTACCGAGCTGTAAATTTATTGAGCAAACGAGAATATCAAGCAATCGAAAATTTATTTCTTTAAATAGAATGATATGTGATACGTATATACTTATGAAAAGAGCCACCATAATAGACGTACCATATTTCTGTTTCCATCAGTAGGGTAATGGAGGGTGTGGTGAGGATAGATGTGTCTAACGTCTTTTCCACGTCGACTCTCAACCAATGGAGAAATCCCAAGGTTCAGATCAAGATTGTGGTAGACTCCTGCAGAGATTGAATTCGAATTACCGTAATTGAAAGGATTATCTATTTTTATCCAGACAAGAAAAACTGAAGTACAGATAATGTCTTTACCAATATTGCAAGAAAATAACAAGTAAATTTCATAACCAAAAATGCACAAACATGAAGTGAAGAAAAGCGCCAAAGAGAAATAGTACCTTCATTATTGGCCTCAACTGGCATCTTCAGCTCATAATTGCTACCCCCAAAACTGTTGACTGTTTCTCTGCCGGTACATTCAGTGATTGCTTTGTCACAAGGCCTGTGACCCAACACATAACTTCAATCAAAACACAATAAAAATGCAGCATACATGTTTATGCAAAATGGATCCAAGTCATATGATCTATCTACCATATCATATCATATGAGTATGAGTATAACATATACAGGATTTCTATCAATTAATGAAAGTTTAGGGTGTTAAAGCTCACTGGTTTGAAGGATATCGACCCGTATTAGCTTCCCAAACGCCAGTTTTCGGCATAGCCGCTCCCTTATATCTTGAGTTTCCACATGAAACCCCAGTACGCTGACGACGGAGAATTTGCACAAATTCTTCCTTCGTTAGATTCTTCATCTGCATATATATCATGGTAATTTGCAGCAGTTATAATACAGTCATTGGCACAAGATACTACATGAAGGAAATCCATCTACAACTAATAACACAACCATTCACCTGCTTCATATCATCTTCATAATCGCTTAAATCGAAGTTGATATCAGCATCAAGGCCTCTAAACTTAATAGCAGCTCGATCATAAGCTCTGATATTTGAAGAAAAAACGTCACAAACAAGCACATAAGACTCACAAATCAGAAAGAAGAACTCCTTACCTAGCAGCAGCATGTGCAGTATCAAAACCGCCTGTAAACAATCACCATAAACCCAAAGTGATCAGCAAGGAAATAGTTTATTAAAATCAAGACTCACAAATCCAAATCCTGTCAATTTTATATTCAATCACTCACCAAGATACACTTGCTTCCCACAATCCCTAGAAAACGCAAACGCAAACGCAAACAACAATTAATTACAGTTCCCTAAGAAATCAAGATCGATTGACGGAAGAAATTGCATACCAGATGTGAGACTCCCAACGGCCAGTTCTCCGGTAGAAAGTGACGCCTCTGTACTGTGAGCTTCTAGACCTCGGTCCTCTTCTACTCCTCCTCACTTGCTGCTTCTGCATCACCTGCTGCTGCAACAGCCTCATCTCCGGCGGCTTCTGCTCCGAGCCTGAAATCGAGAGATTAAGCCACTGAGTGCTCGACGATTCGACTCGGAAATCAGAATCGAAGCTTCTTTTCCCCTCGCCTCGCTCTACGCTACTCGGAAACAGCTGCCATGTCACGAAATCAGGCCGACGAAGATCTTCCGCGACTTCGTCGTCGATATTGACGATGGACGAATTCGATGTTCCGGATCCCTCAGCAGACACCGTTTCAGCTCCATTTTCCGCAAAAGCGTCAATGTTCAGATCCAGCATGATTTTCTCAGTCCGAATTAGCCGCGAATCCCTTCGATCGCACACAAAAATTACAACAACTCGGAAATAGGCGAAATTCTCTCCACTGAAATATCACCTGTTCATCATCGGACAGATGAAAACAACAGAAGAACGAGACGGAGGTGAAATCGACGCGCTATCTGTGAGATTCCATGGATGTAAGAGGTTAGAGAGAGAGGAAGTGTGGTTGGTTTGAGGGGAAGGAATCGGAAGAGATGAAGGTGGACAACAATGGAGGAGAGAGAAGAGAAAATGGGGGATTTTTAGCCAAATATGTTAGGTTCTTACTTTTTCCTTTTGGGGTAAGGCTATATATTTCTTTCTTTTTTATGTATAAAAATATAAATACGGAGTATTTCATTTGTTGAATTCAATTGGGTTGTACTACTCCTACATGCCTTTGAAGTAGCTGCACTATTGCAAGATTCAAGCTGTTCATAGAACATTTGCTTTCAGTTAAAAAAATTAAATTAATACCGAATGGTTAATTTAAAGTTATCTTTTTCAATGTTGCGTGGATATAGAGAATATTTTTTAATAATTTTCTTTAATTTAGTCCAAACAATTTTCTAATGTATGCTGAAAAAAATAAAAGCTCTCAAGTTTTATCCTATTCCTTCCCTAAAGAGGAGTCAATGAACTCATCACAAAATACATTACATTAAGAAACACATAATGCATCAAATCATTAATTAGGAAATAGATTACTTGTCTTCAAATAGTTTTCGTGATTAGAAAACTATTTGATTGTCGTGATGTGTGTGATGTGTGCATATGTATATGATAGAAAAATCGTTATTTAAAATATATTATTCGAGATAACTTATGAGAAATTTGTGTTATTCATTAGAAGTAATATTAATTTTCTCGTCTAAAATCTTATGCGAAACCTTAATGATTGACTTTCTGACAGCTTCAGATGAATTTTTGCAGAGAGCTAATGCTCACGATCTCATTTTTGCTCCTATGTACGACGAGTAACTACTAATCTCGCGCCTTCTATTTTAAACACCCATGTGTACTTTGTATTTTGCTTCTAAGAAACTTAAAAGAGATCTTCTATTGTGAATTTGTGATGATTCAAACATTATACATTTGTATGAAGTTTTCAACATTGAGTGATTACTAGGTGGCTTGCATCATTTTTTTTGTTTCCTTCATCGCTATTTGTTTATCGTTCGTATTTTTTTAAGAAACTCATCTTAAATCGTATGAATAAAATAAACATTAATTACAATTATAATAGGACTTTTATGTCGTCAAGCGCGAATTCAGAATGAGATTTTCATATTGCTAAAAACATGCATTTTTATTATTAAACAATGATAAATTTTATTAAAATTATTAATTTGTCAATCATCAGTTCATCACCACCTATATAATAGTAAAATTATTTTCAAATAATATTTTAGCAACGCAGAATTATGCCTAGCAAATTAAAATCCCGAGTCACTTAATAGTGGCTGCATACGCGATAAAAATATGATTTTGAATGAAATATTCTTCTACTTGTTACAAAATACAGTATATATTGTACTACTCTCTGTCCCTAAATGATAGTCTCATTTCACTCCGGCACATTTATCGATGCACGTTTTGTATCGTTAATATCTTTAACTACAAGTTGGTAAAAATTATAAAATTTTGATATTATTGTAGTGCTCATTGAAACGAATCAAACAAGATCTCACATGACTATATTTTTTTCTTATATATTAAAAGATATTTACAAGATTCTCTTGAATTGTAAATAGTGTCAAAAGCAACCATGAGACTATCATTTAGGGACGGAGGGAGTAGAATTTTTTTTAACTAAACTTTAGAATAGAGAATAAAAGGCTGTTTTTGTGGTCGAACTGTATTGTATCTTATTTAGTCCATAATTTATTAGTGATCCAAAATGATAAAACTTTAATCGTGTCAAGCAGTTATACGCTAGTTACACATTTAAATATGTGTTTCATTATTTCCTTTCTCAGTATTATTTTTTGAAGGAGTTTTCATTGTAAAAGTTATCATACTTTATAAAGCATATATACAACCTAAATAATGATTGATTTTGACCGTTCCGAAGTTGGACCGTTTCATATTTTGGTAACAACAAATGATTATATACGGAGGACTAGATTATGATAATAAGATTAATATGATTAAATTATACTACTATTATTGAAATACTTTAATAGACGATGATGACTTAGGTCTCCATTGTCGGCTTCCTTCATGCTATTGTGACGTAACCTTGTACGTCAGTTTTATTGTATTTGTACATAAAAATATTCAAATTGGCCGGAATTAAATCAAGAGAAATTTATAAACGTGATGTCCCTATCGATTATAATCATATACTATTGCTTATTTATAAGTTATATCATCATATTTCATGTTTGCTGAGATTATTAAATCCTCACAGATGTTGTGATCCACGTACGAACTAATTTTTAAATTTTGGTTTATACTAATTATTTAACTCCATATAGAATGACTAATTATTTAACTCCATATATATTTCTTAGAAAAAAACATATAAAAAATGAAGTTATTCTCTCATATCAGCCAAACGGACTCTTTCACGATGCCATTTAAAAAAAAAACACAGAATGGAGTTCATTCTCAAAAAAAGAATGGAGTTCAAAACCTATTTATTTTCCCGTAGGAATAGCATTTTCTAATTTATACTTTCTTAAAAGATACTAATATACTCCATATACAATTAACTATACGTATAATGAGAAAACTTCATGTGAGAACAAGACTTACATACGAAAAACGAACGTGTTCACAAATAACAAGTTAATATTCATAATTTGAGTTATAATTATCATAATTTGAGTTATAATTATCATAATTTGGGCGATGAAATTTTTAAAGTTATTTTGATAAAAAATAACTCATGGTCAGATTATAAACATTATTATTTTTAGATTATAAACATTGACGTGTAATATATGAACGGAATTGCACCAGAACTTTCGTCTTCATGTAAAATATAATTATGTAAAGTAAGAAGATTTTTATTTATTTATATCTAAAGAGCTCTACCTTTACAAGCTGAAGATTGTTTATTTCCCTATCATTTTATGCAAAATCTACAGCTCGAACTCTTCCTATTTACCTAGACCAGTCTCGATTGTAATTAAACTAAAGGACGAATGTTATGAGAAGCTATTATTATAAGTCTGACAATTACTGATTATAAGTATAATGTACGTAGTTACTATAGACTCTGTATAAATTTATTAATATACTCCATTAGTTAGCGTTAATGTTTATGGATTATAAAGGCAGTAAACCGTGCTAATATCATCATCCATTACGTATTAATCCACGCGAACAAATTAATATTTTTATATTTTGTCAACGGTACGTAGTGGATCGAAGTATAAGTATTATAATGTAATGTGGAGTTTTTTATTTCACTTCACGGGGCGAAAAGTTTCGGTGGAAACAAGACTTAACGTAGAGTTCACAAATAATAAGATAATGTTTATAATTTATTTGAGCGGTGATGTTTATAATTTAGACGGCCATAAAAAATGAGGTCATTTTGAGAGAAAAAAAAGTCAAAGTTTGCAGTAATTACAGATATGTCACTGCATCTCTCACTGAAAACGGTCAAAATCTTTTATGACCTAGATTATAAACATTACCATTCAGAATATGAATATTGACGTATAAAATTTGAACGCAATCTATTCATTTTTCCTACGTTAAGAGTTATTTACACCGAAACTTTTATCCTTACGAGTTCTCGTGTAAGAATTAAACGGCTCATTTTGCTAGTTTTCATTGGAAAATTTGCTATTACAAAAGATTTAAAAAAGTTTAACTATGCATGTCTTCATCTCTAAACCGGTGATCGGGATATAAAATGTACTTTTATTCTATATCATGAGACGATTAGTGGAAAATGTTGTCATGATCCGAATTAATCTCATAAATGAACCTACACATCTAAGATATCTCTATACCTAGTAGTTGGCTTGAAAATGCTTCCTTAATAGACAATTTGACATGCCTAAATTCATCAAATATTTAGAAAATCTATTAAAATACAAATAAATCAAAAAACAATTTGTTACGGTCGAGTGGTCACCGGCTCCCCACTTTGTAATAAGGGTGCAGCGTAATTGGTTAGTAAATGAGCTACAACATGCTTAAAGGGTAGGTGGACAGAAGTCGATGGTTCGACTCCCACTACCAACATCCTACATGGGTTTAGACAAGGAGTGTCTAGGCCATGGAGGGGTTGGAGTGCGTGGCATGCATGCCTGGTACGGAGTGGGGAGCCGGTGAACACACGGCCGTAACATGATATTTTTCCATAAAACCAAGAATCTTATCAGTTACATTGAACATTTATCCTCATTTAGATCTTCGTTGTCTCAACATACATATGTCTATGAAGGGGTCAAATGATTCACCATAGTTTTGAGGAGGAACAATATAATCTGATTCGCCAGATTGCAAGGGGATTTGACATCAATCGTAATCCGTTGAACAACCGTTTGCATCTTCGTAACAAAGGAGTCGAAAACACGTACCATCCATGAAAAGAGAGAATTGAAATAAGACTTCGTTAGACATATCCAGCGGAAATAGTAGCTGGAGCTGAAGATGAAAATATTGTATCAAAAGCTACTTGAATATTCAGTATTTCTAGCTGAATTTGCAATAATAATAAAAAATTATGAAAAAGTATATAATAAATTATTTAAATCTTTTATTGATAGAAGCTAACAGTGGATTAAAAATTACATTAAGCTTGTCAAACTCCATTATTCTAGGGGTGCAACATTAACAAATTAAGGCTCCGTTCGTTATATATATTGAGCTGGAATAGTAGTTGGAGCTGAATAAGTAGCTGAAACTGGAGCTGGAGTTGAATGAATAGCTGAAGTTGAAGATGAAAATGTTGTTTAAAAAGCTACTTGAATGTTCGGTACTTCTAGCTGAATTTGTAATAATAATATTAAAATTATGAAAAAGGATATAATGAATTATATCTTTATTGATAAATGATAATAGTGGATTAAAAATTAAATTAAGCTTGCTAAGCTCCATCAATCTAGGGGGGGTAATATTAGGCTCCGTTCGGCAAAACTTTTTTTGCACATTACATAGCTTAATTTTTTATTACATCTAGTTATTAGGTGTTAGGTAAAAAACATTCATCTAGCTCAACAAACTTAATGTAGATTAAAGTAGCTAGGCTCCGTTCGACAAAGCTTTTTTTGCACATTACGGAGCTTAAATTTTTATTCCATCTAGTTATTAAGCGTTCAGTGGAAAAAAATTCATCTAGCTTAACAAGCTTAATGTAGATTAAAGTAGATTAATTTTTTAATGTTACACCCCCTAGATTAATGGAGCTTAACAAGCTTAATTTCATTTTTAATCCATTATTACCCTTTATCAATAAAAATTTAAATAATTCATTGTATCCTTTTTCGTAATTTTACTATTATTATTACAAATTCAGCTAGAAGTACCGAACATTCGAGTAGCTTTTTACACAACATTTTCAGCTTCAGCTATTCATTCAACTCCAGCTCCAGTTTCAGCTACTTATTCAGTTCCAACAACTATTTCAGCTCAATATACCGAACGGAGCCTAATTTGTTAATGTTGCACCCCCTAGATTAACGGAGCTTAACAAGCTTAATTTAATTTTTTTATCCACTATTACCCTGTATCAATAAAGATTTAAATAATTTTTTTTTGGAACAATTTTCGGTATATTGAAAGAGGACAGGAATATACATAACAAGGAACCAAAAGGTTCAGGACAACTTTGAGGAGAACCCAAAATTCCCAAGAGTTTCAAAATAATCAAAAGAATCATCATCAAGCTCTATGCACAAAAGGAGCAAGATGAGAGTCACGTTAGTCCTAGATTAATTGATGATTTTTCCCGTCATTCTCCAAGGAGCCCTTAGAATGTCGCTGCGCGTAGCATTCACTTTGTAATGTTCCATCATGAACTGTCGGACTTGTTGAAAGCAGGCAGTTGGTGCGGTAGTTTTGTTCTGGTAGATCTTAAGGTTTCTAGCCTTCCATACACAATAGACAAAGGTGGTGAGAGCTGCACATCAAAATTTGTGGCCAGCAAAGCTTTTATTCCGATCTGCAGCAAGCAAAAGAGCCCAGTTCAAAATTCCGTTGAGATTATGTCTAATGCCCATCCAGTCTTTAACCATATCCAGCACTTGAAGAGTGAAGTTGCAGTGATGCCATAAGTGCAGGTGGTCCTCAGCAGCAGAGTCGACATTGCGGATCAGTGATAGTTCCCCAAATCTGCAGCTTGCTGGGCAAAGAGAGCTTGTTCTGGATAGCGAGCCAAGTAATGAAAGAGTGGTGAGGCGAGTGGTGTGATCCCCAAATGGAATCACACCAGTCCATACTAGTGGCCTGAGGAGCAAGGATATCATAGACGTTCTTTGTACTGAATTTTCCAGAAGGAAGAGTCATAATATTAATAAGATCATGCTGACTTTTGATGGTAAGCAGGTGATCTCTTGTGCGGAGCAAATCCTTCCAATTATGAATGTCGTAGTCGTGTGCCTCAACCGTCCAAATACTGCGATTTCTGATTTTGTACGCAGAAATCCAATCCTTCCAAATGTTGGGGGTGTTAACATGCAACTCAAAAATTGATCTTGTTATACAGGCACTATTCCACGAGAGAGCCTCTTTTATGTCCAGTCCACCTTCATCTTTTCGTTTGCAAACATCAGCCCATGCGACCAGGTATCTTCTTCCTATCTCCTTACTGGTCCATAAGAAGTTTCTGGTGAGACTTGTAATCTTCTCGATAACAGCTTTGGGGAGCATAAAAACATTGCACCAATAAGTACTCAAACTAGTGAAAACCGACTTGATAAGTTGGAGTCGACCTGTATAAGAGAGAGAGAGAGAGAGAGAGCGTGCCATGATTGAATTTTGGCCGTGATGTTGTGGATGATGGGGTTGTATTCGGCTCTTGGCAGTCTCTTTGATCCCATTGGAAGGCCCAAGTATCTCATCGGGAGGGAGCCAATAATGAAGTTGAGCATAGCAGCAATCTCATTCTGTTCAGCAGTGGTGATTCCAACAAAATAGACACACGACTTCTCATTGTTGCAGATCAGCCCAAAAATATTTCCAAAGAGATCAAGATCCGATTTCAGAATACGGGCAGATTCCTTATCACCTCTGCAGAAAAGAATAACGTCGTCTGCGAAGCAAAGGTGAGTCAATCCTATCCGGTCGCACTTAGGATGATAGTTGAATTCGGGGGCTGCAGTCTTTTCCTTCAGAATCCGGGAGAGATACTCCATGGCAATTGTGAAGAAAAAGGGAGAAAGCGGGCAACCTTGACGGAGTCCTTTCTTGCCCTGGAAAAAACCTTCAAGTGCAACATTAATATTAATCGAGTATCTGACAGAAGTAATGCAAGTACTGACCCAATTGACAAAGAGAGTGGGGTATCCAAAAGCCTTGAGGGCTTCGAGGATGAACCCGTGGTTGACAGAGTCGAAGGGACTTCAAATATCAATTTTGATAGTGTAGTTGGCCGGCTGATTGATGTGGTCATAACCTTTCAGAAGTTCTTGACATAAGAGGGAGTTGTGTCTAATCGATCTTCCCGGAACAAATGCGCCTTGGTTGAGGGAGATAAGGTGGGGGAGGGTCGGTTTCACGCGGTTGGTGAGCAGTTTGGCAATGGTTTTGTAAAGGGTATTACAACAGGAAATGGGGCGGAAGTGGTTGACAGCAGAGGGATCAGAATTCTTGGGAGCAAGGGTGATAAGCGTATGATTGACTTGTCTGAGAAGGCTTCCATTGATGAAGAAAAGCTTAATGGCTTCCATAACATCAGCCCCCACAATTGGCCATGCTGCTTTGTAGAAGCGAGAGCCATAGCCATCGGGGCCCGGAGTTTTAGATGAGTTGATAGAGAACAAAGCAGCCTTGATTTCAGTCTCCGTAGGGATAGAAGTGATAGCGCTGAAATCAGGAGACGGTCTATCAAGAGTCTGATCAGCAGTAACAAAGCGAGTGATCAGAGGAGTCACCAGATATGAGGTCCCCAAGCTAGCCGTGAAGTGATTCACAATCTCCGCAGCGATAGAATCTTTTCCAGAGATAACCGTACCATCCATGAGAGAGAGGTGAAGAATTTTTGCTTTGCACCGTCTAGTTTGAATACTTTTGAAGAAATAGGAGTTGCACTGATCTGAGTATTTGAGCCATCTTATTTTTGCAAGCTGAGTACAAGCAGTTTTCAAAGCAATACAGTTATGCTTGAGGTTCTCAAGTGCAGTGTTTTCCGCATCGATAAGTCTTTGGTCACGCGGTCTAACAGCTAACTCCGTCTGAATCACGTCAAGCGTCTCTTTACTCAGTTTGGCGTTGAGCTGCAGCTCCTCCATGTTAGCATTGTCAAACTTCTTGAGGGCAGATTTAAGTAATTTCAGCCTCTTGACAATTTTGAACATTGGATGATCCTCCGATTCATTGGCCCATACAGCAGCCACAACAGGGAGAAATTGCTCGTGGGTAGCCCAGTTGTTGTAGAAGCAGAAGGGGGGGTCTGGTGAAGGGGTTCAGCTGAGCTGTGGTAAGAATAGCTGGGGAGTGGTCTGAAGGCCCTGAGTTGAGGAAGCAGGCAGAGGAGTGGGGAAAGGAAGAGCTCCAGATGTTGTTAACAAGAATTATGTCAAGCTTGCAAAGAACTCTGCTTCCCGCAGATTGGCGATTGGTTCAGGTGAAGAAGTTCCCAGTGGAGTCATTGTCCATCAGACCCGTTGTTGAGAAGAGACAGGAGAGTTCATCCGAGCATATATTAGGATGGTTGCCGGTGCCCAGGAGCTTTTCAGAAGGCTCTAAGATGACGTTGAGATCACCTAGGATAGCCCAAGGCTCGGTGGAGCTGGCGTTGCAATTCCTGATCGAGTTCCAGAGACTAATTCTGTCAGCTTTGCGGTTATGGGCGTAGACAAAAGAGCAATGGAAGGGGGTGTGGGTGTGCTTAGGGAGGATCATGGAGTGGATTATTTGGTCAGTGATGGTAATGGGAGTGATTGTCAGGGCGGAAGGGTTCCACCAAATTCAAATGCGGCAGTTGGATGAGAGGGGGGAGTTAGAGATGTGGTTCCAACCAGGGATAAGCTTGAGGGCGAGATTCTTGACGTTTTGGGGGGAGAGGCGGGTTTCCAGAATAGCTATGGCATCCAGATTATTAGCTGCAACAAAGTTACGAATGTGGTCTTGTTTGATATCCAATGTAAGGCCCCGAATGTTCCAAGACGCAATACGCAGACAATTCATATCAACAATTGGATTTTTGGGGATCAGTCCCCGGGTTGGTTTCATTTGCCTTTCCCATGTTGTTAATTTCTGTTTCAGTTGCAGTCTTCTCTGTATTGGGTTGAGCACCAGATGTAGATGGGGCTTTTGAATTTTTTGTTGCAGCTTGGCGGGATTTAGGGGGAATGTTTTGGTTAATTTTTTGTGAGGGATGTGGGGTTGGAAGTAAGGCAAAAGGCGGGTCCTTAGTCCCTGTAGTCTCAGTAGCAGTTGAGCTTTTAGCAGGGATATCCAGTGGTTTGGCTTGTGGGCATTTGTAACCGAATTTCTTACATTTAGCACATCTGACCGGCAACCATTCATAAACAAGCTCTTGGTCAACCACTTTACCATCCGGCCCGTGGAAGTTAATGCTATGGAGAAGATCTTGTGAAGCCGAGATCTCCACCATAACTCTCGCATAAGAGAGCCTTTCTTGGTTTGCCGAGTTATAATCCGTGAGCACCGGAAACCCGATAGCTGAACCAATCCTTTCCAACATGTGCTCTGACCAAAATCTAACATCCAATTCCGGAAGAGACACCCATACTGGGACCTCATCCAGGCAGGACATATCCAATTCCATCCCCTGCTGCCATCGTTTAAGGATGATCGGTCGAAGTCCTCCCAATAGTCAGGGTCCCTGCTCAAGGATTTCCACAAGGTCTTCCTCTTTTTCAAAGTGGAACACAAATAATCCGTTGTCCTTACGGATGATTTTTGGCAGTCCAACGTTTGTCCAGTTGAGCGCCACATATCGTTCCATTGCCTTGAATGAAATTTTGTCTCCCATCGGAGCTCCCACCAGAGTAAGAGACCATTTATCCACAAGTTCAGCAACATCATCATGAGTAAACTGAATAATTCCATTGGAGATACCTTTGACGTAGCTGAGGGGAACAGCCTTAAGCCCCTTTCTTCTCGCAGACACAACCCCACTGTAGGATCTTTTAGGCTGGGTTGCAGCAGTCTCATTGTTCTGACTGGGTTTTTCAACTGGACAATTAGTAGAGGGAGGGAGAGGAGGTGGGCTAGCCACATTTCCAGTGGCCAAAGCCGAGGAGATCTGCTGAGGTAACTGAGCTTCTCTTTTTTGTGCAGAGCAATTCGCCAGAACAGTGGGATTAGAGGAGGGCGGAGGAGGGAAGTTGACCAAATCGGGGGCAAGTGAGGACTCCACAGCTGTTTCAATGTCAGCGGTTGCTTTGAGCTTTTCCGTTGACGCGACAAAGAGGACCTTCGCGACTGTGGTATTGCCAAAGGGAGTTGCAATAGAGGGGGAGGGAGGGAGAGGGGTTTCACCAACGATTCTAGCATTGTTGGCAATAATAGACGAGTCTGAAACTGGGCCGAAGGAGTCTGAGCCATTATCCGAGTCACTGTCTACCGGAGGGGGAGGAGCGGCGGCAGCGGGAATTCTAGGGTTAGGGAAGGCTGATGAGATTTTTTTGGAATTGGGTTTTCTAGGCTTAATCGGTTTTTTACCTCCCATGACGCCAGCGTTGAAGAGGGGAGGAGGTTGGGATGGACGGTCGGAAGGGAGAAAGGGCAGAAGAGGCAAAGGAGAGGGCGGGAGGGGGACGACGGCGCACAAGAACCAGGAAGACCAACACTCGTCTCACTTTGGGCGCGTTCCTAACCTAAGAGAGTAAGATTTAAATAGTTCATTATATCCTTTTTCGTAATTTTACTATTATTATTATAAATTCAGCTAGAAGTACCGAACATTCAAGTAGCTTTTTAAACAACATTTCCATCTTCAACTTCAGCTATGCATTCAGCTTCAGCTACTATTTCAGCTCAATATATCGAATAGAGTCTAAGTTATTTTATTAGCTTATTAAGCTAGATAAATATTTTTTAATGAACACTCAAGTACAAGATGGAATAAAACAATTACACTCAATAATGTGGAAATAAGTCTTGTCAATCGGAGTCTAAATGTTAGAGAGATTTTAGTCCGCATTACAAAATTTCTTAGCTATGTCTAAAAAATTAGAAATAGAGTTGTTGTTATCTTAATATGAAAGGACAACTATATTAATTAGATCAAATTTGCTCTATCTGTTTCTGGAGATAATAAGACATGAGCACCTCATGTTTATATCAAGAATTCTTACGATAACTCATTTCTTAGATTTTGGATTCATCATTCACCATTATTAATTGTTGTCAAGTGTAAAAAAAAGAGAGACAAACATACTCCGGGGTAGGTATTTTCTGGCCTTCATTATTTTCGTTCTTCTGTAAATAACGTACAATCTCATGAATTTCTGACACCTAATTGTTTAGCAGTACGTACCATTCAATCAATTTCCCATCGATGTCTCCCTATCCACGTACAACAGCCTAATATAGTACTCCTTCGTCCCTAAATATAAGACTCATTTGCTTTATCAACACTATTTATAATTGAATAGAATCTTTCGATTTCTGGCTATTGTATAAGGTAAAATACAGTCATGAGTGATTTTGTTTGATTCATCTAAATGAGTACTTTAACTGTATCAAAATTTTACAATTTTAACTAACTTGTAACGAGAGATATTGACGAAACAAAACATGCATCGATAAATGTGTCCATTTAAAATGAGAAGATCAAAAGAGGACGGTTGTATTTTTTCCTTATAATAGTAAAAACGAGGTTAATTCATAATACGCCTTATAAATCAAATGGACAATATTCTAACGCAACCTTTGGTTTTTACTGGAATTGTTGATGTATATTCGAATGCATGTGAAATGATAGATGCAATTATATAATATACCCCACTACTGCTTATATTATACTCCCTCCGTCCCATAATATTTGTCCTGTTTGACTTTGACACACTTGTCGATGCACATTTTGTATCGTCAATATATCAAATTATATGTTATTAAAAATTATATTTTTTTAATATTCTTAAAGTACTAATCGAAACGAATCAAACAAGATCACTCATGACTATGTTTTATCTTATATATTGAAAGATATTTAAAAGATTCTCGATTAGTGAATAGTGTCAAAATTTGAAACAAGACAAACATTATGGGACGGAGGGAGTACATACTGTGCTTTAGTTTTCTGCTACTGTATATGTACGTTATGGAATTATGCCGAAAATTTTGAGTTTATAAAAATCTATAATTTTGAATTTTGATGATAGAAAATTATATTATTTTAAACTCTTAATTTAGAACTCAAGAAATATAAGAAGATTAATTATAACTAAACTTTTGAAATTTTTAAGGTTTATAGTCTTTGAATTATACTTAGTATATGTTATTTTCCCCTTTCTATTCCGAAAAATTTAGAACTCAATGGTCTATAACTTTACTCATGAACTTGTAAAGAAAAAAAACATTCCAAACTAGATATTCCACATCACAAGGGAGGATGTTTCGATAGGAAGAAATGTTACGGTAAGAATTATGAAGAATTAAGAATTCGCATTCACAGATAATAATCTACTGTTCATAATAATCTGAAAGATAACATACGTTCAGGTCATCTACTGTTCATAATAATCTGAAAGATAACATACGTTCAGGTCATCTAAGAAATAAATTGTTCATAAAAATTACAAAATTGTCACCGCGTAACTCATTTAAAATGTTTAAAACAGTGACGCCAAGATTAAGAAAATTACCATCCAGAATATGAACATTGATGTTTAAACTGTAAACGTTAACGCTTCGTATTTCATACCATAACTTATTTTTTACCAGAACTTATCTCCACATTCTAATAGCGAACTACTTAAATCCAGTTTATATCTTAAGGGGGATAAACAAACAAAGTAACTAATATATACTTTCTCTGTCTAATAAGATAAGACCTTAGAGTCATAGAGATAGAAATTAATAATTATAATTTATGACTAAATTATTTTTTAACACTCAATATATATTTGTCCTAAATAAAATTTGTGCATAGAAATTAAGGGTGAAATAGGAAAAATTTATCGAAAAATTACAAGACTTATATTTTTAGATGAAAGTATTATTTTATGCCATCATATTGAGGGATTAAGTTCCGGTGAGAATAAATCTTAAGGTGAGGAATAAGGACGATGAACACAAACATTGTTATGCATGAGCACACACGTTATAATGTATGAACACATTTTCGCAAATGAACACACAATATGACATATGAACACATACTATGACATGCACATACTCTAGCGAACACAGACATTATAACTGATGAACATATACTTTATAACTCATAAACACAAAAATGCCATCAGTCTTAACTTAATAATTTATATATTCTGACTCGATCTTTTTCCTATATTGAATACTATGCACAAACACGTAAGAGTAAGGCCCATCGTGATGACATGGTATATATATATATATAGAACCAGCCTCACAAAAACTATATATAAAGAGAGAAAAGAAGAAGGTATATATATAATCAGAGAATTCTAGAATGAATAAAAAGGATAAATTTAAGTAGAGGAGCAGAAAGAAACACATCAAACATGAGACTATTTAATTCATTTTTGCGAGTATGTGTGGTACAAATCTCCTGCTTTATTACGTGCTTAGCAACCACTACGCGAAAAAAGGAGTTTAGGGCAAATGAATTTGCCTTCAACTTTATTACTACTCGAGTATATTTTAGATCTAAATATATATTATAAACATATAAGACGAGTGTTTGATATCCATAAAAATTAGTTAGTATTTTTATTTGGTAGGGAGTATATATAACCTTCAAAAGTAGTCATATTCATGACGAGTCGGTCTTGTATTTTTATTTTCGATATCTCTACCAAATATTCTCAAATCCTAACAACAAGAAAGGACAAAATATGTAGCCTAGTTTATACTGTAAGAAAAAACGATTTTAGTTTGATTGTAAATTCAATAAACAGTTATGAAAATGGTATTTTCTGATATTATATGTCCTTAAAATATACTTCCTTCGTCCCATATATAACATTTGAAATTTTGACATTATTCACAATTCAATACTAATCTTTAAATTCACTACAATACATAAGAAGGAATATATCGATGTCTTTCTCTTTAGGCTTTGTAATTGGGCTTTGAGTATTTTGACTCACTGCTTCAAATTTGTTTTCCTGAGTATTGTATGAACTTGTTGTGGCACTTTTTTTTGTAAATCCTTCTCTATATATAAATTTACCTTATTCAAAAAATATATAGTGATGTTGGGTCTTGTTTGATTCGTCTCGACGAAGACTTTAATAATATCAAAAAAATTATCACTAAATAACTAGAGATATTAATGATGCAGAACGTGCATCGACATATATGCGTAAAGTAAATATTGCTTATATTGTGGAACGGAGGGAATAATAACGATTTTGCCAAGAGAAAATTTGCCAAAAGTATATAATGTTTAAAAGAACAAAATTCTTGAAATAATATATGATAAGTTTTTATTTTTACAAGCCCGATTTCTTTTTGAACCTCTTCATGTTACATGTTAAAGGTGAAAAAGAATTTACAAACAAGGCTGACACTAATATAAAATGGTCACCACGAGCCGAAGCTCCCTCACAAAGATCAAAGGAGCACAAGAAAATAGTTAATTCCTCTGTTCCTACCCGAATTCACAGTAAAATTTTCTCTCAAAGATATACTCCTAGCCTTCCATGTAAAGTAGACAAAGGTGGTAAAACAATGAAGCCAAGCCTAGTTATAAAGCGAGACGAGAGGCCAAGCCATTGAAAGACGATTTTAAAAACGGATATGGAGAAGGTACAAGCCTAGTTATAAACATACGGGTTGCAACCGGGCAGCACCTTTTTTGCGCCCGACAGCACCCTCTCGTTCATTCCGAACGGGAAAACGACTATATTTTAGGAAAAAGCCAACGGCTATATTTTCATGGAGTCTATAAAACCGGAGTTGTATGGCCAAATTATCAAACTCAATCGGAAGAAGCACAAAAAATGACGTCTGAAAGCGATTCAACTAATTCTTCAAGGGCGGGTAGTTGGAAAGAAAGACGGGAGTGTTCTTAGGAAGGTCGGTTATGCCTTGTGTATGGTTATCACCACGAAATCATCAATGACCAACAAGAGGATATTTCTGCACTGTGAGCAATCCGGTAGTTATAGAAAACATCGAAAGAAGATTAATCTTGAAGGAGATGTAGCAGAACCATCGTCGCAGCGTAGCAACCTTAGTAGGTTTAAGGAAGTACAATTGTCCTTTTATGTTAAGAGGATATTATCGACGAGCAACTCTTGTTGAGCCGGCTGGGTGGATACTAAAAGTTGAGAAGGCATGTCACAACCACTGTCTTTCCAACAACTTGATTGGCCATGCATTTGCTTCGAGGATGACGGGAGAGCAGAGACGAAAAATAATGATTGCATCAGCGGCCGAGGCAATGCCGAAGGTTATTTATACACAGTTGCTTCAGGAAAATCCGACTTCCACAATATCAAGGAGGCAAGTGTACACTGTGAGGGAAAAGGAGAGGAAGAAAGCATTGGCAAATCTAACCGTGACCCAGTGGTCATTAGATTTCCTCCATCAAAGAGCTTATCGTAAAGACATTCACTACGAGACGAATCTGGAGACCGGGGAGAAAAAGTTGTCAGCGTTTTTCATATCTCATCCGGATTGTGAACATTTGTTGAGAATGTTCCCTCGGGTGGTGATCATGGACGCGACGTACAAGACTAATAGGTACACTAAATTTCATTATTATGACTTCAAATACCGTTTTTGAATTATAATTATTAAATTTGAAATTGATAGGTATGGTTGGCCGTTACTTCAGTTTGTTGGATTCAATTGCACCAACTATACATATTGTATTGCGCTAGCGTTCATCTGTTGTGAGACAGCCCCATACATGATGATGATTATGATGACGTTGAAGAAGGTGGTGGGGAAGAAGAAGATGATGATTAGTAATGCTCACGTTTATATACTTTGTAATACTTTCGTTATGCATAATTAACGTGTTGAATTTCACCTTCATACGTCTTTATAACATTAAATCAAAATGTAAGGAAACCAAATACATAAAACATAATATCCATTAAAACTTAATCAACGAAAACGAAACATAATATCCATAACACAGGGGACATAATATTCATTAAAACTTAAACAAAAAATACAACGTATCAAATCCTCCAATAAGGGTCCGACTCGTGACCCAAGTTAGCTTCTCATTCATTACGCCCTGCTTGTTGTTCCGGAGGGGCTTGTCCCACACCCATCCTTGCCCGCTCCCATATAGAATGTGTGGCTCTCTCTTCTGCACTCCTGGACGACTCTGCTTGTGACATCCGTTGAGTTTGAGTGACCTCCTCAGCTGTAGGCGGATCGTCGATACTGAGCATCCGAATGTAGGCATCCAAATTCTCCAGAGTTGCAATCCCCTGTTGTCGATGTGTCCGCATAATACCGAGTGTCGTCGATACACGCTGCAATACCAACAAATAATTAGGAGATGGGTCATATAGAAAACACAATACCAACAAATAAAATAATATAAGAATTACCCGGTTGAAATCGAGGGTAAGGATCGGGTTCGGGTTACGTGGCGGTCGAGGTCTTGCCGGGGCGTTTGGGCTCACATATGGATGTGAGACTTGAGCAAACCAATCGAGGTAAGCATCCTCAGCATCCCAAGGGATAAGAGCTGGTGGGCTGGACATGATGTACGGACACAGGTTGTCATAACGCTGGTCCCATCTATCCCATTTCGGGCCATACCGTACAGTGTATTCCCGGCCACCTCGCATTGATTTTGGCGGACAATAATACTCGACTGGCTCGGGGACATCCAAAGGCCGGGACTGACGGCGTCCGAACTGTCTGCAAAACCGATCAGGGTTGTACATCTCCATAATGTCAAAGCACCGGATCCCACCACGATAAGTGACATCTCTATGACGCCCTTCCGGTCCCACGTCCAAATCTGGATACGGCATCCAACACACCTACAAAAGTAGCTTATAACAATTAATAACAATATTGAAAACAAAAAACTTGGAATGACATTTAGACGATTGACTTACATCTTTCGGTGCATACTCATCCAAGATGCGCCTGTACTGTTGTAGAGTCCTTTTTTGCCTGGGCGGGGCCCGTCCAGTGGAATAGCGGGACACACGAGCAGTAACTTCTTGGGAGCTCACATCCAGGTTTGGGTTCTCAGGAAAATACGGGAAATGTAACCAAATCCAAATCTCAAGAAGCCTTACGCAACCAGAAAATTGCACGCATTTCGCCCTGGATGCTATACCCAGCTGCATGTACAGCAATGCCAAACAACTTGTACCACATGCGTACTCATGTATCCTGCTCGGATCCTCTAGTAGCGGCAGGAAGCATGTGTCTAACAGGTTCGAGGTCTTGTTCACGAATAGAGACTGCTGAATGAGGTGCCACAAAAAGCCTGTTGCAATAGAGTCCGGATCGGGTCTTCCAGAGTTGATCATCGAGACAACGTGGAAAAAGAATTCCCGCTCGCTGACTTTCCCCCTACCTATGAACTTGACCATCTCTTCCTCCTCATCGTCAAACGGGTTGTCCAGGTCAACGCCAAACAAATAGGAGAACAATTGGGCACACTCCCTTGAATCTGCATCTAGACCCAAATGCGTCCATGGGGTGGTGACAGCACGCCCGTCAATAGACAGCTCCAGAATCTCCAAAACGTCATGGAGACCGATTCCAAGCTCCCCACAGTTCAGATGAAATGTGTTCGTCTCTGGGTGCCACCTTTCTACAAATGCAGAAAGGAGGTTGTGGTCCACATTCCAAAATTGACCCTTAAGGATGTGAAGCAACCCCGACTCCTGGGAAATAGCAGACCATGAATCTGGCTCCGGGTCGGTAGGAATTCTAGGCAACCATAGTTCGAAACACTTCTGCCTTGTCTGCGCCTTTAGTTGACGGGGGGCACTTTCATCGGGATTCGGATGTATCCAAATCTCATGAGCAATGTGTTGCCCATAACGAGTCAATATAGACCCCTCGTTCAGTGCTGGAAAAGGAGGAGCCCCAACAACTTCTGCTTGCATCGGAACAGGACCTGACTGTCGAGTCTGTCGAGATCTACCCCCGGAAGAACCTGACCGCCTCGGAACAGGAGATGCCATCGGAACAGGAGATGGCATCGGAACAAGAGATGGCATCGGAACAGGAGATGGGTTCCTAACCCCCGCATCACTTGACCCCCGAGAACCTGACTGTTGAGGTCTATCACCCCGAGATCTTCTATCCCCCTCCTCTCAGAAGCAGTAATCCGCCTATCACCCAGGTTCCTGTCTTTCCCAACTCTAGATCGGATGTTTCTAACTACCTCCTAGTTTTAACGAAATATATACAAATTTAGCATCGATTATTATAACTAAAGTCCATATATGCGATTTTCTAAAAAGTGTTGATGCACTTTCTACATGCATTAAACTAATTCTTATAAACTAAATTTCACAATGAATTTAATTCTTATCTTCTAACCTATCTTTTTACCATGCATTGCAGTTAATATTGAAATTAAGCGTTTTCCACTATTAACTAATTTTAGCATGCATTTGAAGTACTATTGAGCATTTTCCACTATTTCTACAAAATTAACTTATTTCAGGTTTTTAGAAATACTAACCGACTCAGTGTTCTGTCTCCGACGTGGTGCTCGGACATCCTCCTGCTCTTCTTGAAGTGTTGCTCCGCCTATAACATTTGGATCCCAGAACGTGTGTTGTTGATGCCTTTGGATATCACTGTCAGTGGGGATGGGTATGTTGTAACTACTACTAGTTGCTCCGTCCATGTCGAAAAAACCACTACCAGAAGAAACACCGTAGCTTTTAAGATCGAGAAGAGAGTGAATTCGAGTATGGTTCGGAATGGCATTCTGAACCCGTATTTATAGGCGATTTTGCACCAGCTAGCCGTTGGACCCCAACGGCTAGCTGACGTCAGCATCTCGTTCGGAATGGCGTTCCAAACGAGAATGTTGACGTCAGCTAATTCCGAACGAGAAACGGATATCCGATATAAATTTAAAAAAAATTAAAAAATAATAATGACGTCATTAAAAAAAATTAAAAAAAAACATTCCGAACGAGAAATCGGATATTTTTTTTGTATTATTTTAACCCGGTTTCATAAACCGGGTTCACATTTTTGAACCTGGTTACGCTCGTTCAGAACCCCATTCTGAACGAGAATATTAAAAAAAAAAATTACAAAACTCGTTCGGAACCCCATTCTGAACGAGGGGGGTGTCCGGTGTAAAAAAGGTGTTGCCCGGTTGAATCACCTAAACATATCTATGGTGATCACAACACACGACCTCTTAGTTTACCTTTCTTATATTAGTTTACCTTTCTTATATTGCATATTTGCATGTAGAAAAAAACGAACAAATCGTGTTCACGGATTGCACGTCAATTTTCATAATCTGGACCATAAAAAATTTGAACGCTTTCAGTGATGGACGTGGTGACACACTTGTAATTACTTGTAAACTTTGTTGTTGTTTTATTTATTTATTTTTCTCAAAATAACCTCAAAATTTTTGTCACTCGAATTATGAACATTACCGCTTTTATGAACATTAACTTCTACTCCGTATTATGTATGAACGTAGGTTAAGTTTTATTTTCACTGAACTTTTCTAATAGAAAGTGATAACATGATCAAATTCTCGTATGTTATTTCCTTAAAGGGTTCTTTATAATGATCTTGAATACGTGCGAGCTTAATGTCGGCAAGGGTACGAGGTATTATTATAGTATGAATCTTGTCGACGTGGCTTCTTCCCTTCCTTTTATCCCAAATCCTTCACTTTCTTTTACCCATTTTGCCCTTCTTCTTTCTTCCAATACCTATCTTGTCCTCGCTTCTTAATCATTTTACAATAAACGAGTTCAGATGATGAATATAGACGTTATAACGTATGTATGCATGTAAAATGTATGTGACAGAGATAATATGTATAACATCATCCTCGATCCTCATCGAAAAATCTATTTTTACGAGAACTTTATTCTAAAAATATGTTCTGTAATTAAAAAATCACCATCAACAACAATTAAGTGAATTCATCCATCCAACTCTTGAGATTAGTACGATATTCCGTAGGATATACCCACAAATAGCTTATTAATTAAAAAGAAGAGAATTAGTAAAAGATGTTATACATATGTGAAGATTGAAGAAAATAGGAGTGTCGGATTGGATAAATTGGATGACTTGATTTAAAAGTAAAAAATAAAGAAAATAAATTAGCAACCTTAATTATAGGGAATGGCCGGTTGATTGTTGGTTTTTTGAATTAAAAAATTAATTAAAAAAAGGGAAATATGTGAAGATTGAAGAGAGAGTCCGAAAATTGCTCCTAAATTAAGGATCACCTCTTTTCTCTAAACTGCTGAATGTATTCGAGTTTATTAATATTGATATTCAACTTTATTTACCTCAATCATATTCGGGTTTGCTAAGGTTGATATTCAACTTTATTTACCTATATTATATATTCACTAATCACATTCTCATATGTGTGTGCCTCTGTTCAATCTTTTACGATTATTTGTTCATGTTTATTTAGTTGATATTCAAGTTTATTTTATGACATATGAAAGCTATATTAATCAATGTAGTCGTATTTGGGTTTGTTAACCTGATATTCAGTTTTATTTACTTGCGTATTCAGTCATTGCATTCGTAAATATGTAAATCATAATCGATAATGTTTTTTGAATATGAATCAAGTACAATCTGAATATCACCATTTGGTTCTTCATAATTGTCATTTTTGTGTGAATCTAGTATGCTATTATGTAATTTATATAGATATCAATATCATCACTTAAAAACATGAATATCATCTCCTGGATACATGAACATTGTCATGCAAAATCGTGAATATTATGTCTCATATTGGATTTGAGCTTTTTCTTGAATCTTTCTCAACAATCCCAAGACTTTTATCCTGAATATCACCTAATTAAAACATGAATATTAGTGTTGATTTATAATTTTCAAAAATGGTAATCATGAATAACAAAACACTCCGTAATAAAAATATCATCTAATTGAAACGTGAATATTATCATTTGCTTATGATTTTCACAAAACTATACTAAGAGCATAATATTACACCTAAACAAGAATATCACCTAATAGAAACGTGAATATCACCTAAAAAATACGTGAACAGTATTTGCAGCAATTTGTCTTCAAGAAGCTTCCTTTTAGCAACACCTTCATTGAAAAATTAAAGTAAGACGAGTTTCGTCTTCACCGTGATCCTCTTTGACAATGTAACAGTTTGCAGACCTTTCAGCCTGGAAAGCCAATCTTTTAAAAGCACACTCTGCAGTAAATGAGACCTCTTCTTGTTTCCTATCTCTCCCATAAGTAACTAAATCAGACAGATGATCTATGTTCTGTGTTATATCATGATCTATTGACACTGAAAACACAATGAATTTCAACTAAAACTTGCCCTCTATTCAAATAATTACAATCCATCATGTATATGCTCGAAGACTAAATAAATATACAATGTAAACATCTTGGATTAACCGGCCATAGACATAGTAAAGAGGTATGCTATGGAAATCACCCTACAACTTTTGGAAGAACAAACTCAAACACTAGGAGAGAAAAAAATGATAGAGTAGTGAGACATAGATAAAAAAACTAGAGCTCAAAAAAGAAATACAACACTTCTTTTCTTCTATTAGCAAGGGGGTCAATCATAATATGTAGGTGGAGAAATACGTAGATGAAGCTAAAAGCGTGAAAAAGGTAACAACATCATAAAGTTATTTATTATCACCGGGAGACAAAATGATCAACTTTGTAAGTTATTCAAAGAGTTTACATCCACACTAAAATTCTACCCAAATCTCATCTCATGTAAATCAGTAACTAACCCCATTGAAACTACACAAGAACTCGAAACCAAATTTCTGTTTTAAAGCACCCCAATTCATGGCAAAAACATGATTAACTCTCTTCGAGAAATCATCTTCAACAACTGCACCCATTTGCTCCATTTTCTGCTTCCATATCTGTATAAAAATCCCTTTAGAAAAAACGAGGACGAAGGCGAAGAAGCAAGTACGTGGGCTTTTAAACTAGGGCAACGAGGACGACGCAACACTAAAACGAGGAATCGTCGACGACTAGCACAAGCTTGTGATGACGAATCACCTGCGAGAGCGCGAGGAGGTTTGGAATTGTCAAATCGCCAATAACCAGAGATGATGAAGGGTGTGTGAGAGAGATTTGAGAGATCTGGGAGAGAGGGGGTTAGATTTTGTTATTTTAGGGATTAATTTTGGATAGCAAAAAGTTTAAAATCCCACTGATTTCTGGATTTTTGTATGTAGAGTTGGATCTGGTGTATGCAAATCTATAGTGACTCTATGTACCATTCAAGATTAATTATGGGCCATTGATTTAGAATAGATTCAATGACTCTAATTAATCCACTCATTACACCGTAAAAACCTGTTACACCGGAACCTAAATATAGTAAAAGAAGTGTTTATTATCAAAAAGATAGAAAAGTAAAGTAGAGACCTTAAGTGCAATACAAAATCTTTGCAAAACTATCTCTATACTAGGATTTCTCGGCCCGCGCAACATTTCGCTAATTCCATCTTTTTAAATGAAAAGAGGAAACATATATATTTGTTTTTTCAATCTTATCATTTGATACTCCCTAATTTTATTTGAGTATTGTATTATATAAAGGTGTTGTACTTCATTTAAAGGTGAATGTGCAATTGTCAATATTTTTGTATTCTAGTCGACAATTTTTTTTAAAATGCAAGCGGTCTTTACCAAGTGCGTCATCAAAAGATGAGAATTTATCCTTCTTTTGATTACAAACATGTTTGTACGTGGTGTTAAAAAAACATGTTTGTCGGTTATTTTTGGAAGTATATTTTTTATTTACACTAAGTTGTTAATTGAGACTTTAGAGGCAAGTGTAAAATTGCACACTCAAATTGATCTTACTTTCTATTCACAACTTTGTTGGAGCAAGTATACACACTACTGTTTTTTTTTTCTTTAAGAAAATCAAATTGTTCTTGTGAACCCTTAACAATAAACTATTCTTATTTTTAGACAGGAAAAATTACGAAACATTTTATTATCTATACACGGTAAAAATCTCAAAAGTAAAGGTAAAATGAAGCATGCGGATCGGCCGGCCCACTTCAAAGACTACCTATGTATACATTACACATTATGAATTTGGCACATTTTTCAATGGAATGGTTGATTGAAATTTTTAAAAAAGTACATTTATTAAGTTAGGAATTGGAATTTATTAGCTAAAACATCCAAATTTATATTATATTAGAATGTGTAATGTACCCGTATCTCATTCTTTACATGATCTTGTCTTGTGTCATTGATTAGGGTTTTTTCCATCTAACTTTCGGGTGACTTAAATACACTAACATAACTAGCGAAGAAGCCGAAACTATTAAACGCCTACTAAAAACGCTTTTAATTTTAAGTTCACTTTATAAAAAATTTACTCTCTATGTCCCACTATATAAGCCCCATTTGAACTCGGTGCGGATGTCGATGTACGTTTTGTTTCGTTAATATCTCTAATTGTTTATTAGTAAAAAATATAAAAATTTAATATTATTAAAGTAATCATTGAGACGAATCAAACAAAACCCCATATGACCATATTTTTCGTTATATATTAGAAGAAATCGAAAAGATTCCATCAAATTGTAAATAGTGCTGAAAAAGCAAATAAGACTTATAAAAGAGGACAGAAAGAGTACTATATAGCGTTTGGTTTTTCGGTTCAATTACTAAATTGACCGGCTCGTTAATAAACGCCCTAATTTTTCAGTCTTTTATTGGCCCGACGAAACTCAAGCCTCCACATTGATGCCTTAGAGCATCCACAGTGCAAGTTTCTTACCAATATAATAGTATTGATTTTTTAGCTACAGTATGAATTTGTTAAAAAATTTGCTCTTGAGTTGCTTAGTAAGAAACTCATTAAACACAGGAGAGAGAAAATTTTGCATCAACAAGCCATAAATGTTTGTCACGTATGCTTTTGACACCAAAAATATTATTTTTATGATTTTACAGAAAAAGATAAAATAAATGCTGAAAAATTAATAATATAAAATGATTAAAAAACCCATAGTAAGAAACTTGCACTGTGGATGCTCTTAGAAGGCCTTGGACCTAAGTTAACTATTTTGGCTTTATTTGACAACCTACCCCGTGGTTTTTAGTTTATTAATTATTTTTATATGACTTTTAATATACGGGGATATATAATGTTTTACGAAAAATAAATATTATAAACTATTTTCCAAACAAACCTTTTTGTTAGTTAGGTTTTAGAGTTGATCACATGGAGTACACCACTGTACTAGTCTCTAAAAAAACCCTAAAAATGGATCTTTTTTATCCTCCAACTTTGCCTCTTTATCTTTCCCATCATTCCCATCATTCCCTTTGTGTCTATCTTTCTCAGAAAGCTGGTCCGACAAAAAGAAAATCCTGATTATAGTACGAGTATTAATTATACACAATTTCGGAAACCCCTCACAGATCATACACAAATGGTATACAATACACATTTCGTCCCTAAATACGTTTGTCACGTATGTTTTGTATCATTAATATCTCTAAATATATATTTATAAAATTTTGATATTATTAAAATACTCATTGAAACAAATCAATCAAGACCGCTCATGACTACATTTTTCGTGTATATTGAAAGATATTTAGAAGATTCTCTCGATGGTAAATAATGTCAAAAAGTTTGAGTCATGGGACAAAAAGAGTATCTATATATATATATATATAAATTCATGGGTTTGATAAAGTATTGGTAATTGCGACTCACTAATGTCTAAACTTAATTTTTTCTTTATTTCTATTTCTCATTATCCAATGATAATTGAGACTTATTAAATGTCTAATAAAACCATAATTATGTGCTTAATTGGTTAGTATTTCCACCATTTTAATCCTTTTTTTCTTCGTTCTTCACCTTCAATCTGTATGACGATGAAGAGCAATCCGAGCAACGTAAACGACTATGTGATTTTGGTACATATATAAGAGATATTCAATTCATTTTATTATAATTTACTAAAAAATACATATATGAAAAAATATATTAAGTATATGAATATAGACAAAAATAAAAAAGTGTTTGGCTCGCGTAAAGCGCGGATAATGACCTAGAAAGTTGTCATTAAGTCGACATTACTATGTGGCCTCTTCAATTTCTCTTCTAATTTCAACTTTTGATTTTTCGACTTCTCCGAATGGGATTTCGTATTGAATTCTTCCATCAAGTCGTCGTTACTCTTCTGCATATTGTATTTCGTCGTTACTCATGGTTATTGTCAATTTGTAATTGAACCAGTCAATTTGCTATTTTTATCACTTCTATTGTTCGTTTATTTTTGTGTTAGGAAAATGATCATTTTGTACGTTGGGTAAATAATCATTTTGTACGTTTTTATTAGGAAAATGATCTCTTTGAAAACGAACCCCCTACCTCAAGAGAAAAGAAGAAACCCAAGGGGATTAGTTTTCTTTAACAAAAACTAATAAAAACTACTTGAGGTTACTTTTCTAATTAAAAACTTTGAAGAGGTCATTGGACACTCTCTCTATTACATTGTCCTAAAGTTGTTACTGCTCCAAATCTGCAAAATAATAATAATTTTTTGATTTCTTTTACTCCCTTCGTCCCAATATATAATGTCCGTTTGGGGTTTTCGAGGAAAATCAAGAAAGTGAGAAAGAGAAAATGAGAGAGATTGTGAGAGAGTGTGATTTTTTATATAGGAGAGAGAAGATAAAAGATGAATGAGTGTGAAGTTTGTTACTCCCTCCGTTAAGAAATACTTGTCCCTGGAGCAATTTTAGGGAGAATTTATTGATCAAAATTTTAGAAAAATATACCCTTCATAGTTTAAGTAATGACATAGAGGATAAAGGAAAGAATAGTGAGAGAATAAAGGAAAAAATCAATAACAATAGGGTATATTTGGAAAAAAGGTGTAAAATTATGTTAAAAGACAAATAATTTTTAACAAATGATTTAGACTCTAGGGACAAGTAATTCTTAACAATGGAGTATAAAAAGGAAGGAGATATAAGAAGTTATGTATGAATTTTTAAAAAAGTGATTTAATGTGGGTAATAAGACGAAAGATATAAATGGAAATAGACATAATATTTTGAGACGCCAAATAAGAAAAACAGACACTATATTATGGGACGGGACGAAGGGAGTACTACTATATTTTATATAGCGAGTTTATCTTTTTCAAGGTATAACAAATTCATTATATTAGAGTATCAATTGGAAGATCGAAATAAAAATCTGATCCTAGCCAAACGCAATCTGAATGAGTGAATGGGATACCCTCTCCAATAATTCAGCATTTTTCTTTCCTTTTCAGTCCAACAAGAAACCTTTTTGGGATAATAATGTTTAAATATACAAACCCATATAATGATTGGTGTTTTTATAGTCTACACCATACATCAAAGTTAAAAAAATAACTTAATTAATGTGAATAAATTGTACATTTTGCATAAAAAAATATAATGGGAAACATGATGATGCAACAAATAACAATGGGGCTAACTCCAGCTTCCGGTTAACCAAAAAAAATCTGAATTAAACTTAAAATTTACTACTCCCTTGGTCTTAAAAAGATAGTCTTATTTCAACTCGGCATATATGTCGAGATACGTTTTCTATCATTAATATCTCTTGTTATATGTTAATAAAAATTATAATTTTTAAACATTGTCAAAGTGCTCATTGAGACGAATAAAACAAGGCCTATATATTAGAAGAAATCTACAAGATTCTCTCGGATTGTAAATAACGTCAAAAACTCAAATAGGACTATCATTTTGAGGCGGAGAGTATATCTTATAACAAAATTCCATTTTTACCATGTGTAACTTTCTAATCCATTTCGTCATATAACAAAATTTTATATGTATAACTTTATTTATATGAAAGTTAAAAACCTTAACGCATAGTTTACCAAAAAAAATTATGGAAATATTCTGCTAAATATAAATATTAATTACGTGTACGATACAGGAACAAATCTAGTACAATTTACACGGTGTGCTTGTGGAGTTGCGGGTCTTGCATAGACCTGGCCAAACGGGGGCTTGGGCCGAATCAGGGTAGAGCCTAATTCCAAATTCTACCTATTTATCAGGGTCGGGCCAAGCCCTTCCATTTAAAATGAGATAATTTCGCTACCCATATCCTCCCATAAGGGCCCTCAGGGCGGCCCTCGACTACTTATACAGAGAAATTAAATATCAGAAATCGGGCTAAACCGTATTACTAAAACATTCCAAACCTGTTTAGTGCTTACAAGCAATTCACCATCCAAAAACGCATGCTAAAAAGGTCCAAAATGCATGCTTACATAACAATCCTCATAATTGAATTCAACAAAAAAAATCCAAAAATACATAATATTATATTATATATTTAATATGGGCCGGATAGGGCCCTACTCCGATAACATATCCTCCCACTTTAAAAAAGGGCCGGACAGAACCGACCCTTATGGGTAAAATCTCCTACCCAGATCCTCCCAAATTTTAAGGCGGGCTGGGAGGACCGGGCGGGCCGGCCCTAGTCTGTCCAGGTCTAGTCTTGCACTAAATTAGGAACCGTAAATTTCTTAAAAGAGTATACTTTATCTCGTGTACACGTACTAAAAATCTAAATTTAGAATTAATTATAATGATAGTTTAAACTTTGTTGTTACTAGTTCAATTTTTTTTGGAGAAATTGTTTAAAAAATCGTCTAGTTAGTATTTCTTATGTCCAATTTTAGTTGTCCACTTTACGTTTTTTACATTGTTCACGTATTAACATAATTTGTTCTATTATTTTCAATTAATGAGGAAAAAAATATAGTTTGTTTTATTTTTCTCAATAAATACTTTAATAACATAATTTTTTATAATTTTTAGTAATACGTAGTTTGAGATTTTAATTAACGACGTAAAACTTATCTCGACGAAAAAAGTGAAAGTGGATAAATTAAATGGGAGCGAGAGAATATGTTTTAAAAATACATGCTAGAAAGATAGTTTTAACATTTGTATATCCAAATATATAGATTAAATTTATAAGCTACAAGCATGGTTTCGGGATCGGGATTCTACTTTGGATCGGAGAGGGGGTAGGATCGGATTGGTAGGGTCGGATCGTAAGATCCTACGATTTCAGAAAATGAGTGATGGAAATGATAAAATATGACTATGACTTGACTGTCTAGTAAAAGTACTACAAAAAAATACACTTTTGCTCACATATGATTGGTATTGTGCCATACATAGTTAAAATGATTGTACGAGGGTTAATTAAAGTTTACAATTTTTCAAAATCAAGAAAGATATTGTTTCTAAGTATTGCATCTTCAAGTCATCAATCTAAATAATGAATAAACCAACAAAATTAATCTTCATCAAATCCTAGGATTTCAGGAAATGGGCGATGAAAATGATAAAATATGACTATGACATGACTGTCTAGTAAAAGTACTACAAAAATAAACACTTTTGCTCACATACGATCGGTATTGTGCCATAAATAGTTAAAATGATTGTGCGAGGGTTAATAAAAGTTTACAATTTTTCAAAATCAAGAAAGATATTGTTTCTAAGTATTACATCTTCAAGTCATCAATCTAAATAATGAATAAACCAACAAATTAATCCGTCAAAGTTCACGTCATCAACAAGCACATCATCATATTCGTGACCTGAATGATCATTGTGAAGTCAATCCATTTCCATTGCCTTCTACAAGCTATGTTCATATGTTTCGAGAATCATTAAGCTCACTAGAAGAAACAAACTGTTATACCATTCTTGTGGTCTCCATTGATAACAAATTGCTCGGCATCTCGACAAACTAAGAGAGAATGTCATTGAAAAATAAATTTGTTGTTTTTGCTTCAGTTTAAGGTTGTACATTACGAATACTATTGAAAAATAACATTAGTGTGTGTAAACGATTTCTCTTTTATTTTTGTTGCTTCAGTTTAAGGTTTACATTGCAAATCATTCATCTTTTGTGCGTTTAAAATACTTCTCTTCTTTGTATGCACCTAAATAGCATTGAAAATTAAATTTGTTCAAGAAAAATCCAGTTACAGAAGTAGTTCAGTAAAAAAAAATCAGTAAAAAGGTGGTAAATCTTGCATTTGCGATCCTGATCAAAGAATCTTACGATCTTGTCCGATCATGTACGATCCTACTTCCGATCCTATATAGGATCGCGATACTAACAACCATGGCTACAAGTATATGAGTTCGTTACATGTGTATTTAACAACATTAGGAATATGAACCACCATACAAGTATTTAATTTGAGACCCACTTTTATTATGGCACACATGATTCACGAACCATTTCTTTCAAAGACCTAAAAAATTAGAAATTAATATGCTTACAAGAGTGCTGGACCCCTTAGGGATTTTGCAGAATCTTGATGCTTTAATGTTTGGCCTGATTTTTTTTTATACTTTGCTTCGGCCAATTTCTCATATGTCCTCTTAAAAGACAAACCTCTACTTTAATATAAGAAAAAAAGAAGTAAAAGTCACTCTTGGCAATTCTCGCGATTACTACATTTACGCAAAATATTTCAAGATGGCATAATGTGAAAGATTGGAGATGGAACTTCTATTCGCTTTTGGACAGATAACTGGGTGCCAAATATAAAACTGAAATAATTTTTCAACCTTGCAACTGCTAATATAAATGAAAATGTGAATAATTATATTACTCCATATAAAACCTGGAATATATCCTTATTACAAAACATTTTGCCACAAAACATAGTTGACCAAATAAATCTCCTCTACATTCCGAAAACACCTCAATCAGACTCTATTACCTGGATTTTAGACAACGCATGACAATTTACAACAACTTCGGCTAGACGACTTTTCCTACTTAATGATAATAATAATCCAAACGCAGATAATTATGAGTGGCTTTGGAGAACTAACTTACCACCACGATACAAAAACTTCCTCTGGAAAACAATGTCAGATAATCTACCTACAACTGAACGATTAAACAGATACTATAACAAAGTTCCCTCATATTGTTCATTATGCAACAACATTTTTGAAGATACTCAACATTTTTTCTTCCAATGTTTCCATACAAGGAAATCATTTACAAAATTAGTTAAATTACTAAATGTCAACTTTTTCTTACCTACCGACCAACCTTTTAATCAACTCATAAACCAGTTAAGAATGAGCCCGCATAATAAATATATACTTAACCCTCTGATTTTCCTTTGGTATGAGCTTTGGAATTACATAAACAAAATAATATTTAGTAAACAATGGTCTGACAAAAGAGATCCCGTAGATATTGTTTTCTTCAACCTCAAACATTGGGAGAGTTCACACCTTAAACAGACTGGACCTATTATTAATAATAAAAGAAACAGACAGAAAACTAGAAATAGGAAATGGCAACACCCACCCGACAATTGGGTAAAAATTAATTTTGATGGTTCAGTCAAACCACCAAATATAGGATATATCTCCAATATTGCCAGAATGAATAATGGGAGGATAATTTTTGTTAATAATCAGGAAATCAACGCTACTTCACCGTTACAAATCGAATCCCTAGCACTCTTACATGCAATTCAATTTGCACTCTTTCATAACTTAAATAGAGTGATTTTCGAGGGCGATAACCTAACAGTTATTAATTCTATTAAACAAATATTGAAAATTCCATGGGAAATAAAAAACATCATTCAAGACTGCAGGAACTTACTGCAACATATTCCTTTTTATTCATTTAAACATTGCTTCTGTGAAGCTAATCAAGCTGTCGATTTCCTCGCTGATAAGGAAATCAACATTATGAATATCAAATTGGGCTTATTCGGTCATTCTAGTTCCGCTCTACCTGATGCTAATATCAGGAATTTAAGTTTTCTCTCAAATAGACATGGTTGTACCCCAACCTTGTTTAACTTTCTTTGGATCATCTAGCGGGATGATCAGGGGCGGCCATTGTCTTGAGACATGGCGCTCCGATGTTTACCTGCTAAAAAAAAAAATCTCAGATGTCCTATACTTTGTTATCTACTGATTACATTTGTAACAATCTGTCCTTTTCTTCCAAAATTGATTGCATGTTTATTGTTGTCCTAACATCATTCTTAAATTAAAGTAGATATTTTGTCCATCATAGATAAATATCTTTCATCTACTCATCGACACGTTTTTAGCACACAACAACCTTTCTTATCCAACTCATCTCATCGGTATCTTAGACATGCCAAGACATCAATAAGTACTTCTTTTATTAAGAGTTATCATTTTATAACTTGAGGTAATGACTAGGTTTTTTAGGGCCGTGTTACGTGTCGGATTTACGGTCTTTACAATTTTACAACAAGCGTTGAGGGATTGAAGAGTAGAAATGACCATATGTTTTCATATGAATCCACTATGCACATGTGTTATTGGACTTTAATCATTAAGTCACGGATCCGTAAACGTAGGAAAATAATAATAAAAGAGAAGCGGGAAAATAACAAAACACATTGAGTGCGTTAGTGTTTAATAATATGGCTAATACCCTAGCTTTATAGTATATTAGATTTGTTGGTGAATTACGATGTGTTATTAAAATTTGTATATATAATATATTGATATATTTTATGCAAATCTTTTTGTTAGAAAATAAGATTGAAAGTGCGGAGATGACGATGTTGCGTTGGATGTCTGGACGTACAAGGTTAAATAGGATCAAAAACGAAGTTATCTGAGAAAAAGACGCAATGACTAATATCAGAGACAAGATGCAGGAATCTAGACTTCAATGGTTATATCGCGTGCAAAAAGACCTTCTAGCGCGCCAGTGCACACGTGTGAGAGTTTGTTTTTTGTGGAATTTTGTCGTGGCAAAGAGAGTTCTAAGAAGACGATTGAAATACTTAGATTACCATCTCTTGAAAGGGTAACTTGATTTTTTATTGGTTTTTCTAAACCCCTCGGGATCTGGATGTGTATATCTTGACCCCTCAGACACCGGTTAGACCGTGTCTACACTAAGTTTATGTTATCAAAGAGAGGAAGTACTAAGTTTGAGTTTTCCTCGTCACTTTAGAGTGCAAAAACTTTATAAGTTGAACATGGGTCAAGATAAGATTACTTTACTTTTTGTAGATGGCTGATTCTTAACCAAACTATGCGTTTTATCCTTTGCTTCGACCTTGATGGGTTCTTGACACATGTAACTATTTGATTAGGTATGAGTCAAAATTTGCCAGCCAAACATTAAAAAGACGATTCCCACTTCCAAAACCTAGTGGATGTCTTACAATTCCACTCTTAGCCGAACACCCAAAAAAACAACCACAAAATCCTACTTTTGGTAAGATTTTGTCCCTGACATGACATCACTTTTCATTACCCTATTCATTTGTTAAAAAAACTGGTAAAATCTTACCCAACCCACATAAAATCCATGGGTGAACATGAAATGATTCAACGATTTCACACGACTACTTTCTTATATCAACAAAGATCTACATTACCTTACAAGTTTAAGCATAACCATAGATCTCACTGAGGATGTCGAAACGCAAAATTCGCCAATTCTTCCTTTTCAGACACGAGTGTAGACTGTATATATCATTATACTTAGGGAGTCACACTGATATTATGCTTTAGCAGTTGTCACATATCCACACATATCTATCCCTGTATATTCTGCAACCGAGTCCAATCGGTATGAGCGTTTGGGGAAGATCACAAAATCTCGATCCTGATGCTCGAGTACCGAGCAGCCAATCTGATAATAACACGGTATTATTATCTCTGCAGATTAGGTTTTTACCCTCTCACTTTCTTCTACCATAATAATATCCGCCGCCCGAATGATGATGAAAATGCCTTTGACGGGACCCAGAAACTCTCCCACCATCCCACAAACCGCCTCCACGTCCCATTGACCTGCCAATCCCGCTTTGAGTCCAACCTGATGACTGATTCCCGAGCCCATAAAGCTCTTCTTCTTCTCTGTCATTATATTCCAAAACCAATCTCTTTATGTCTTGTTTCTCTTCGAGCTCAGCCGCCTCATTCTGCTTTGAAGTTCGAACAAGAGAGCAATCTTGAGGAATGTACATTTGCTTTGCTTGTTGCTTATGCCCACGCTTCACTAAAACTTTGACACGTACCTCTTTATTTCCTCCTTCCTCTTCGTCTAATGTATCTTCACCACTTTCTCCTTCCCCGGATTTTAAATTCATCGGTATCATCATGTTGATGGTTGTCGGTCTTGCTCGAATTTCTAGCTTTCGAGAATCCAAGCTTTCTTGCATGAGTGCCTTAAGCTCTTTTTCGAATTCCGCTTCCTCTAACGGGTCGACCTTCGGAACTTTCTGTCTAACCCGAAATTCCTCATCAGAGGCGGGCCCAGTGGGGCCGTCTTCGTCGTCATCATCACTATCACAGCCATCATCATCCATGTCATCTTCATCATGACCATCAGCCCCAATTGTGCCACTACCTGAGTCACTTTCACTATCGTCTTCATGTACACCATTTTCATCAGCTCCATTAGGCACACTTTGACCATTAGCATTCCTGTTAGTCGGTTTTTCATTTTCAGACTGTTTCTCAACTGTTGCCTTGCGTTCATGCTCCTCTATAGCTGAGTTGACTTCCTCGATTGATGTGTAACGAGTCATACTGGGTCGCAGATCAGCAAATAAATCCTGCAAAAAAAAATTGAATGAAGGATCCCAAACTTAAACAAATTTAGAAAAGCCATCAACTAACTACTAAATTCTCAGGCCACTAACTAACTGCTAGATTCAGTCAACTTTTGACCCCCTAAAATATCCAAGTCAACTGGGACTGCTATAATAATTTCAAAGAAAATAAATAATGATCTACAAGTACAAACCTGTAAATCAAACTCAATATCCAGTGGCAGTAGACCTTTGCTGAGGATGTATCTCTGGAAATGAATCAAAAATCTATCAAGTTTCCTTTTAGATGACCCTCGGTCAAAGTAGTGCCCACAAGTCTGTAGAAGTATGATCACAAGCCTGATGCGGAAACAATCTTCTGGCGGGTCCAATGTATCTTGCTAGCGAAATAAACAAAAAAAGAGGCAAAAAAGAGTAAACAACAGCCCCCAAAAGTATTTAAAATACTGCCAAAAAAAAATCATTCAGTTAAATAAACCATTCCAACATTACACAATCTAAATAATTAGTTATCTTAGATATGTTGCAGAAGTACTAAAACTATGAAAAAATCAAACTTAACTCTGTGCCAACCAGGGTTATCAAAATCTCCCCACTGTTGTTTTCTTTTATTCTTTCATTCATTTATAGTGTCAAAATATAACTTGAAATACATACATACAAATAAAACTTCCACAAGAAAAAAAATAATCAAAGGTCCTAATTACGTATTCTCTCTAAAATGTCCCCTCTTATTCTATAAGCCATTCAATGTTACAATTTTATTAATTTATCATGAACTGCTTACCAGTTTAAGCAAATATATAAGAGTTAATGGAAAGGACATGGAAGTAACCATCAATTCTCAATTTTCATTGATGCATATTTCAGGAGTCGTTAGCCAGTAATTCATACCTCGGTTGTACCATGTCCAAAAACAAGAATCAGATAAAGTGTCTCAAAAATAACGGATGAATCAACATGTTCATAGTTGTATAGCTCCCCCAAGAAACGCATATGAGCAAGGCGCCTTTGTTGCATACCATAGTCATTCAACTCCAACCCCACCCTAATCTCCTCCAATACCTGAAATTTAATTTCATCAATTTGCATGGAAACACTTCATGGGCGTTCAAGGATGTAAAAATAACAGGAAAGAAAGTTTAAGAAACACTGTTGAATATATGTACCAAAGGAGCTAAATATAGAGGACATATACCTCATCCACGACAGCAACAGCAAATTCATCATGATAGCGGCTCAGACAGGCCGTTAGTGAAGCAATCAAATGAATTTGACTATACTTCCCACGATGGACTTTTAAAAAGCATTTTAAGAGGTAGGGCTCGCATTCAGTCCATGGTAGTTTGCGGAGCTGTCTGAGAACATGCTCAATAGATGACTTGTCAAGATCCGAGAAAAGCAATTTCCTAATATACTGCACATCAAGTCAAGAAATGATCGAATTAACAACAAAAATATCATTGGCTGACGTATCATATGATCAAAAAGAAGTTCAAACCTGATGCAATGGAGGTCGGACTTTAGTAACTCTAGCAGGTCTTTCTGGTGGTTTGCACAAATAATAAGCATTTTCTACAAGTGTACTATGACGAGGATCCAGATTCTTGACATTCTTCAGCCTCATCAGTATCTCCAACATGTTAGCCATTCGGACAGCAGTCTCAGGAGAACGGTATAAAAAACGCCCACATGTTTCCAGAAGATTGCAAGCAACGTCGATGTTATGATGTGTGAAGTCGTCCAAACAAGCCTGGGAGAAAAGAAAGCTCATACGATAAGTTCAAACACAAGCAGCAAACTCCATGATAAAATAAATATATTAAGCATACGGATGTAAGACTAACTGATGCAGCCATAATACAACATCACAAACACAAGTACATGGCATGCCTTTCTGAACCTATCACAAAAAATGCTTACAAATATTGCATAAACAAAAAAAAACGATGCACTTGACTTAGTTAAGAAATGGAAACATCAGCCTAATAATCGTGATAGAAAACGTCAAGTATAAAATATAGAAACTCCATTTATAGCATACCTTTAAAGATGTGAATACCAGGCCAGCAGGTGCAATTTTAAATTTGCAAAGTTCACCGATAAACCTAATATTTCGAATCTTTGATTCAATGTTGATTTGATCCTGGAACCAGAATTACAGCTTTAGTAAGCAGCCAGTTCACAGAAAACTCAAAGCACAAAACCAAACGTAACTTCCAACGCAATTAACCTTTTTATTTATCAGGAAATTGAACTCCTCTTCCAACATTTGTAAGAGCATGGTAGAAACATCCTTCATACAAGTAGACAGTGTGGCGACCATGCGCGAGTAGTAAGGCAGGAGCTCCAGAGATGTCCTCGGGACATTGAATAATCCCCTTACAAGCTTTTTCCGATTGGACTTTGAGTTCAAATAACAAAACTCTACCTGAGGTATATATAAACAAGAAGTAAGGATAACATAGTATAAGGAAGTTTGCATGAATAAGGGTGAAAACCCAGACAAAGATTGATGACTTACAGTAAGCTGATCAATAAGGTCACGGCTAACACAACCGGGAAGTCGTTGGACTAATGTATCCAAATTGGTCGCCTCATGACCTTTAAGCTTATCTTTCTCAACCTCTCCTTTCTTGTCTATACTTTTCTCCTTCACTTTCTCTTTGTCAGTGTCTTTAATTTTTTCTTTTTCATCTTTATCTTTCTTTTTTGCATCTTTTTCCTTTCCCTTTTCACTGTTTTTACCATCCTGTAAGGATCCTGAGTCTGCAGGGATCTCGGCATTATCCTGGACAGAAGTTTGCCCGTGCTCAAATTCAAGTGACAGATCCTGAAAAGTTAAAAATAGTGTGATAAAGTGAACTTATATGGGTGGGCTGCTAAAAGGATCACTGAATTTAAAGAAAGGCAGTAGCTCAAAGGATGACTGAATTTCAAAGTATAGAATTCCATACAGCAGATTGATCTTGTAATTTTGCAGGTTGCTCATTGGCCTTTGACTCAGTTTCTCCCAATAGAACTGCAGGAACAAATGCTCTGCCAGACATTAAGATAAGAATATTATTCATTGACAAGAACTTACTCATAATAGAAACATTATGCAATACGAAGTGTATAAATGGTATGCATATCCAACAGAATATTTGCAATGCTTAGATCAGAGTATGCAACAGACAAAAAGCAGAAATGGGTAAAATGGTCTGCATCCCATTATCAATAAAATCCCAAATTCGTAACACACACAGTCAAAGTAAAGTTTTGGATTGTCTTCTGTGCTCAATATAAGTGCAGAAAGTATTCAAACTTAGTCTATGCTGATCCATGGTGGCAAAAGGAGAAATTTTTTTTGGTAGAAGGCACAAGGAGAGTCTGAGTTATACATGAGAGCAGATAATCCTCTTTGGATTGATAAATCAGAATCACAAAGCAAAATCACATCAAAGATTAATTGGCACTCTTAAGCTTAAATCTTAGCCTAATCAAACCATAGACTCCAAGAATCCAGTCAAGCTACACTCCTGTTTTAGTGCCTGAATAGCTTTAGTGCGAGACAAGTATACAAGGCTCATAGAAACATGGAGGTTAAAAGACAAACTCAAGTGACATCACTCTTTTGAACCTGTATGACAATCGAATTCAAGAGTTCAATTACATTAATATCTCAATGTCAACCTTGCACAGGATACACTGTACTCTTAAGCTTAAATCTTAGCCTAATCAAACCATAGACTCCAAGAATCCAGTCAAGCTACACTCCCGTTTTAGTGCGAGACAAGTATACAAGGCTCATAGAAACATGGAGGTTAAAAGACAAACTCAAGTGACATCACTCTTTTGAACCTGTACGACAATCGAATTCAAGAGTTCAATAACATTATAATATCTCAATGTCAACCTTGCAAAGGATACACTGTTTCACACTTGCGGATTCATGTTTTTATCAGCATGCTAATGAAGGAATACGAAAGAGACAAGTAAAAAGAAAATACAGGATAAAGTCAAAGGAAAGAAGAGAAAGCACATTATCAAAGCTATAGAGTCATAGGCTCATAGCTTAATTGGCTGAAACTTTCTCCATTAAGACAAGAAGACATACCTAAGATCAGGCAAGCATTCATAAAATGCCCTTGTATCTTCATCGTCCCATATTGGTTCAGGGGCAAGGGACTCTTTACCAGCTGTGTTGTTTGAAGAATCATCTCCACTTGTTACTCTTGTAGTATGACCGTCTTCAGGCATCACTGGAGGTTGCGTGTCAAGTGCTTCTGCTAATCTATAATCAGGAATCGGGAAGGAAATGTTAAAGGATGAATAGGAAGGAAAACAGTGATTAATAAAAAGTTTAATAGATGAAGGTCTTACGATGAGATGCCTCGGTAGAACTGGTCATAAGATTTTCGCAATTTTTCATAAGATGAAACATTGTCTTCACTCAACTCTCCTTTAGCATTCAAAATTTTTGAATTGTCGAGCTCCATTTGGCGAAGTGACTGAGAGGATAATTTAATTAATTAGAATAACGAGAGAGGCACAGATATCATGGATGAAAAATGTTTATCCTAAACCTTCGGACATCTTCATTTTGATTTATACACACAGACTATATACATTCAAATCAAGCACAGAGTAGAAAATGAAACAGATTCAAGTACTCGGAAGCAATTGAAAACCATTACAAGCAGGGGAAAAAGAAGAGAACTCAAACAAAGATAACAGAACTTACAGCATGCTCAGCCTGCAGAGCTTCAACTGCAGCTTCATAATATGCATTGAATGCCTTCTTGAAAATTTTCTTTTGATCTGCTGTGATATTTAGGCTCTTATAAAACTGCAAGCAGATGCCGTGAAGCTTAGATTGGAATTTCAAATTAATATATAACTTATATATAAGCAACAAATCTTGAACTTGTCCGTTCCAGTTCTAAATTTCTAATTATAATATAGCAGGACAATTGTGATACATTATGGAAACAAAACTATAAACATATCCCAGAAAAGTTTTTAAGAATCTTTTATCTAGCAAAACCTTCATAATGAAGCATTTGAAAGAGTGAAAAATCGTAACACGCAGATCAGGAAGAAAGATTAGATGCTACCACAAACGAGTATCTATAATAAACAGAAGGAGACAGATTTCAACTTACCTCCTCATTAGCTTCTGGACCAGATAGTGGAAGTCCAAGAAAAACTCTTCCCTGACGAACAAAGGTAGAAAGAAGGGACAAATTGGTCTGAGTTAAATCTCGGTCCTTCAAGTGGTCTACACTAGTGAGGTCCTTGATGATGGTAACAAAAATGCTACAATCTTCCACAACTCCAACAAAATAAAGCTCCAAAAGTAGCTTTAGAATACTGCGCTTCTTCATAGCCTTAGAATTCCTGTCAGCTTCCAAATCCTCTCCAGATTTTCCAGGAGAGAAAACTTTTAGAAGTCCTTGGGTCAAGGTTGGTGAGAAATCCTGATATCTCTGGTGAAGCAATGAGCAGATCTGCAGCCATATAAATCTCATAGAGTCATAGGTGATTAATCACCCTTCTTCCTTTCTATTCTTATTCTTTGCAAGTGAGCTATAATCTAAGCAATATTTCTTAAGATATGCTAATGAAAATGGTGTTGTCAAATAAACAAGCCAACAACAACAATCAACCCAGTGTGTCCAGAGGATGAGAACCGACAAGCCTAAGACCCAACAAATATAAAAATATGAAAAGAAACAAGGACGCTACAAGAGAGACGTAAAAGAATTTAAGCCTCTGGCCCTGAAATTCCATGGACTAAGCGCTCTAGAATCATTGCTTTGATTAAATCTAGTAAACCAGATACATTCACTGACAGCCTATATATACAATATAAAAGTTCAAGCAAGGCGTAAAGATCTTAAACAAACAAGTTTGAGTTCAAATTTACAATTTATGATCTAAGCAATTCTGTATACAGACAGCTATTCTGCATTCCATGGTAATTTCTCAAATACCTGAACTGCTGCTTGTATGTCTGAGGTTTTAAGCTTGGTCTCACATATAGCTGATACTGCTTCACTAACAAACTTACTTAGATTGACACCTCTTAACTCATCTACCAACCCTTCTCGCTGTTCTTCAGTTATTTGTTTAAGCTTTTTAATGACAGCGGTGTTACGCTTGATGCTGGAGTCCAAAGTCCGAAGAAAACCAGCATCTGAAACCAATTAAAAGCTCAATAACTATACAAGGAGATATATCCTGCAAAAAAAAAACTAACAAATATCCTAATCACAAATGCAACAGATTTTTGGAGGGAAAAAAATCATTCACACATGTCTTGATTCTAATAAAAACATCTTTCTCTAGAGGCATTCCCTCCCCTAAACTCACAGCTGCATATAGAAAGATGAGACAAAATTCTGAGAAGGCATTGCATGACAACAAAGTGCATTCAAATGCGCAGACGAATACATAGAGAAGATACTAAGAGGTAAAATAAGAGTATTTGTGCGTCTTCCCTTAGCCAAAAAGTGATACATGCCAGCAGCGGAATGTGACAAATATGCATTAAGGAGGAGGAAATATATATTACGAGGCCCCTATGAAAGCACTTCAATTTGATTATGGAAGAAATAAACAATGACCCATATGACAAAAATTTTAGGTTATTTCACAATTTAGTATACAAAAAAAAAATTACATGCAAGCTTGCTATACAACAGTTCTTTTTTTTTTCTAGTAAAAATTAGGTCTTGGAACTAACCAGGCCTTTCAGGGTTTAAGTTGCTCTGACGAAGAGACATTTTGGCTTCCCATGACTTTTTAAATTCCTCGAGACGGTCTACAGCTTCCTGCAACATATTGAGAGAAAGAAACATGTAATACCTACATATGTTTGTATTCCATAACAACAAAGACGAAGAAAAGTTTAGATTAACACCTAACTAATTACCACCATCCTGAAAATTTATATAAAAGAAGAATAAGACCTCAAATTTCACAAAAACCAACCTTATCATCTGGCTTGTCATTTTGCTGCTCACCACCACTGCGGCACTCATCCTCATTTCGGTCCATTTCCGGCTATATACCTAAAAAAGATTTGAGTCTTACCTGTCATAAAAAGCATGAAAGCTAGAGCTTCATAAATGTTGAAAGATCTTCTATTAAAACTTCAGTAAACATAAACCACAAAATATGAAATTAACTCGACTAAGGAAATGAAATATGAAATATTCAAGTAAAATCTACAATGGCACTTGTATCATCATCATCATCATCATCGTATTTAAAATTTTGAACTTATTTGAATATAATTAATACCCAATTAAACAAATTAACCAATATTCATAAAAACAACTCACAAAACCAGCTGAGAAAATAAACATACAAAGATTTGACTCTGTCGTAAGTCATAACTTGTAGGAGTCTGATTTTCTATAATCCTAAAGGATGAGGGGCTAAAAATCATCAATATTATCCTATGCATCTGAACATAAGCACAGTGCAGAATTATAGCAGCTCTTAACATGTTTACTGTATAATAGCAAATGATGACTCAGAAGGACATAGTTGAAAGTGCATCACATTAACTGATTAACATATCCAAGTAATGAGTAATCTAACCAAACATAACAAACTTGTTTATGTTCACATACTTAAGCATTTGAGATACTAGACTGAAGAATCAATGATGAGTGTTAAAGTTCTGGATCAATTTTATACTAAAAACAATGCGAACTCAAAGCCCTTAAATTTTGAATTAAACTTAGATATTGGAAATCCAATTAGTTGATTAAGCCTAAACGATAGGGCGGATTTGAAAGCAGAAGTATCACTCAATCTATTAATAGCATGTGTAGCTCACAAAGGGCTCATAAGAGAGACAGAGGTGTGGCTAGCATCGCAAAATGGTGTTCTGGACATAGTCCAACTCAATTAGGTGGTTAAGGAAAGATGATGGGCATAGTCCAACTCATAATGGAAAAAATCACCTGCCGAGTAATTCTAAACAAGCAAATTTCAAATAAGCATAACTAAATGACAATGAAGCCCTAGTCACGGAACGGTGATCATCAACTCCACCGAATTGACATTCATCCACTAATCCTTAATCGGTTTTCATGGCTATGTTTCCATTTCAGTATGTATTGCGCAGATTGCAATTATTTTCGATTCAATTTAAACCTTGGAAAGATACTGAAATTGAAGGATGAATCAAACGAAATTTCAGAATGGAGGAACTCACCGGAGAGCCAACGCGACTGAGCAACTAAGTAGCGATTGTAGAGGGAGATTAAGAAGGTTTGAGTTGAAGTTTGAGGGAGAAGAATTGTGATTAGGAGAATAACATGTGTTGCCCTAGGGCTTGAGAGAGATGAGGGAAAGTGCAGAACTCGGACAGACATCCAGACAGACAGGGATGTTAGAACTTAGAAGTAATTGGACCGGGTTTAATCTTCGAACCGGTCTTAAACCGGTTTTTGCTTCATAACCGATATTCTGATCTTATGATTAGATATTCCCTAAAATAAAAAGACACGGTTCTTATATACAGCCCGGTGCTTTATTCAAGCAACGCCGGGTCACTCGCGTTCTGCTAGGACATGTACACTCGCGTTACGCGAGATTAACAAGAAATTAGGTTAATTACATGCATGTTAATCTCGCGTTCCGTGAGTGCACGTGTCCTCGCAGAACGCGAGTGTCACGTCCCTCGCAGAACGCGAGATTAGCATGTCAGATGGACGTTGTTGTGCGCCATTACTACATTTCTTGTCCCCACCTAACTATAATAACTACCTCCTTATTTTAAATATTCCGTAACACCTATTAACCCTACCCTAACACCTCTTTTTATCATCTTTCACCTCTTTCACCCTTCATTAAAACCCATTTTCAAAACCTTAAAACTTCAAAACACTCTAAAAACACCTAAAATAATGGAAGATGAAGAGGAATTCAACAAAGGAGGGGATGGAGATGATGGTTCATCAAGTTACCATTCAAATGAGGTAATGTTCTTACTTAATTTTTGAATTTTAATTTGTTTTGCACCATTAAGAGCTAAAATGAAGTTATTATGTTGTATTTCATGTTAAATGTAGTAGTAGTAAGTGTTGAAGATATGACTTTTGCATATAATGTCAAAAAAACTTAGATGTGTTCATGTTTTTAGGGTTTTTAATGTAGAAACTCATGTGATGAGACGAACACGTTGAATGACTAGTTTCAGGAAATAGCAACTTCCCGCGTTCTGCGAGAGGAAGCCACTCGCGTCACGCGAGATGTGCCTCCCTCGCAGAACGCGAGAAGTTGCACATTACAGAGTATTAACAGAAGCATTGTGTATAGGTGAATTTTTCTTTGTTCACTGGATTGAATGCAATCCAGTTGAATGACTACAACTACCCCTCCCGGAATACAAGGCCATGTTCGCCACCGTCATTTGATTTAGGGATTGACGAATTTGGTGATTATCATCAACCATCTTTATATGAACAACATGTGCCATCTACATATGAATTGCCTGTGCCATCTACTTATGAGTTGCCCGTGCCATCTACTTATGAGTTGCCCGTGCCATCTACTTATGAATTGCCATGTACATATGAGGTGTCATCAAGCTATGATGCGTTTGATTCACAATTTGCTAACCCACCAACAAACGTAGGAGAGGAGATGTGTTTTCTTCCCTCTTTACGCACTGCACCAAAGTTTGATAGTCCCGTATGTGAGGAAGAGGTTGTTTCTAGGGATTATTCGGAATATTTCACTACGGAGCAAGTGTTTGCCTCTAAGGAGAGTGGTCATTTGTGGGCTTTGAATGTTGCAAAGCAACACAAGTTTATGATCTCTATTGGAAGGAGTGTACCATCTAAACCGGGGCAAAGTGGTAAGATTAAAATCATTTGTGAGAAAGGGGGAAGCCATAGGCCTAAAGGTGTCGGTGTTAGATCAAACACAAAGAGCAAGAAAACGGGGTGTAAATTTCAGTTGAAGCTCATGGAGAACCGGGTTGAAGAGAATTGGAGATTAGTGGTTGTTTGTGGTTTGCACAACCATCCTATTGGAGATAGTTTGGTCGGGAATGCATTTGCCGGGAGCCAACCCCGGATCAAAAGAAAAAGGTTCGTGAGATGGTACTTTCACATTGTTCTCCAAATCAGATTTACACTGAGATAAACAAGGATCCCGGAAGTTGCACAAAGAAGAACCAAGTGTACAATTTGGTAAGACATATAAGGGAAGAGGAAATGGAAGGTAGAACCGTGGTTCAAGAATTCTTTCACCAATGCAAAGAGAGCAACTACTTCATGGAGTATAGGCCAAGTGCAACGAATCCTTCGATAATAGGCGACTTGTTCTTTGCTAGCCCCGAATCAATGAAACTCTTAAAGGCGTTTCCATATGTCCTTTTGATGGACTCGACTTATAGCACGAACAGGTAAGTATTTATCATTCTGTTTTTATGTTGTATTTATCTTACTGTATTTTGGTTTAAGGTACAATGTTCCCTTCCTGGAGATAGTCGGTTTGACTTCTACATGGAAGAATTTTGCTGTGTGCGGGGTATGGTTAGAGGCTGAGAGCGAGGATAGTTATTTATGGGCGTTGCAGCAGCTGCAGACGATGTATTTGAGAATAGGAGCATCGCCTACTTGCTTCGTCACTGACCGTGAGATGGCTCTTATGAATGCAACAGACAAGTTATGGCCAAATGCAAAGTTTCTCTTATGTAGGCGACATGTAAGGAAGAACATAGAGGCGAGAGCGAAGATAGCTATGGGCACACAAGCATTGGGGGTTCATATTTCAAATGATTATTATAACGTGTTCGAACAAACCACTGAAGAAGATTACAAGAGTACTTTGAAGAAACTTGAGGACGAATGGCGAGCTTATCCAACCGTATTGAAGTACGTGAGAACGAATTGGCTAAACCGTTACAAAGAAAGACTTGTTTCAGCATGGACGGATAATGTCTTCACTCTCGGGAATAACACGACAAACAGGTATGTCTTCACTCAAGACTTGTTGCATTTTCTGATAATTCTGCAGAATATGTGCAATGTATTGAAAATGCAGAAAATAAATAAATAATTAAATTACCTCCCCTTTCTGGATGTGGAACGCAACATGTGCTTCAAATCCCTTAAGCAACTCGGGATCTTCTGGACCTCCAGGTGTGTCATGAGTGAGCTCAGGATCATACTTTGGCTCATTCTTCTTGGACTTCCTCTTTCTTTTGCGTTTCTCGACCACTTCTTCTTCTTCTTCTTCTTCTTCTTCTTCTTCTTCTTCAACATCATCACCTTCTTTTTCTTGTTCCTCTTCTTCATCCCCAAAAAATTCATCCTCCATTTCTGCTTCCATCGGTTCTGGGGCTTGATAGTGTGAAGAAGAACCAGCTTGTCCACTTCCCTCGGCATATCCACCGCCCCAACTTTGTCCAACCATCCCTTCTCCACCGCCCCAACTGCCTCCCGCCCACCCCTGTCCGACTTCCATAAGTGCATTATGTTCAAAAAACTGGTCCCAGCAACCCGGTTGTCCAGTAGAATAACTATCTTGGGAAACAAGATCTCAGCCAACTGGGTATGACTCCCAACTACTACGCGGTTGTCCAGTTGAATAACTTCCTTGGGACCAATTGGGATTGGGACGTTCTTCAACGTCGGGGAGTCCCTCTGGGAAGAGCTGTACGGGGTGACTCTTCTTTGCTTTCCCCTTCCCCTTTGGTTTTTCAACCGGGGGTTCTTCCCTAACAGCATCTCTGTTTCTCCGACGAGTCGAACGACCAGGACGATACATTGCCTAAAACAATACAAAGTAAAATCAATAAATAAACGAACGCAGAAAATAAAATCAGAAAACAGAACAAACAACCAAAAAACACAAACATATATTCTGCAGAACAAACAGAATTGCCAGTTATGGCAACTCCTCGCGTTCTGCGAAGGACATGACTCTCGCAGAACGCGAGGGACATGATTCTCACAGAACGCGAGGGATGTAGCGTTCTGCGTGAATTTGCACTTTCTTCAGTTTCCGACGACAGTTTCCGGCGGAAATTCAATATTTTAGCTAAAATACCTATCAATTTAAGTAAATTACCAAATAAACATCAAAACCCTCAATAAAATCAACAACCCTAATCAAAAACCCTAACCCTAATGAATTTCAACATAAAACAACATCCACTCATCAACCATAATTCAAAATCATCATCTTTCATCCATTATACAACCATTTCTAAATCAACGTTCAATATCAAAACATCATATAATATGCAATTTCCTATACTAACAACATATATTCATCTAGAAACAACATTAGAAAGCATAAGAGTATAAGAAACATACCTTATATGGAGATTTGTAGTGAAAAGAGGAAGAAAAACTAGTTTGAACCGAGAGAGATGGTGAGAGGCGGCGGTAGAAAATTGTGTGTGATGTAAAAAATGGGCCGAGTAGGGTTTTTCCCCTTTTATAGGGAAAAAACACCCTCGCGTTCTGCGAGGTGACGTACCCTCGCGTTCTGCGAGGATGCGCTCCCTCGCGTAACGCGAGGGACCAGGCGTTATTTAGGAAAACGCCCGGATGCACATTACAGAGTATTAACAGAAGCATTGTAGTTAAGTGTGCAAAATAACACATTTTTAGTGTCTTTTTTAAGGCGATAAAGCCCAATTCGGCAAAAACGTCATCGAAACTTTATCGAAATGGAATGAAACTTTGTTTCAATCCTTATAATGTCTATTTGATCATGTGTGTAACTTGAAATTAAGATTTCTTCCTTTGGAAGTGAAACCTAGTTTGAAAACCGAACGAGGTCGCAATATGTATGACACACCATATAAATATAATAAGGTTCAACAATTGTCAACATAATAACAAAATAGACACTATTAAGAAAAACAAGTAGTTCTTGCAAAGTGAGGGGGTTCAACACTTCAAAGGTGCAACATAATAAGGTTCAACATAATAAGTAATTCTAAACAAACAACATTCAAAGGAACAAGCAAACAAAGAAGGTCGATAAATTTTCAAAAGAAAGATCTAACGACGAGGGTTGAACGGCCTGAAGAGGTTCCTGTATTGTTGTGCGGTCATCCTTGGTCTAGTGGATGATTCCCCTCTCTCCCTTTCACGTTCTTGTCTCTCCCGTTCACGTCGCTCACGTTCTTGTCTCTCCCGTTCACGTCGCTCACGTTCTTGTCTCTCCCGTTCAAGCATATCAAAGTTGTCTGCCATGCTAGACACCGTACTAATATCAGAAATATCAGATTCTTGATTGGAATAGGACATCTGTATAATCACAAACCTAACCAAATTATAGTTACATACTCAATCAAATTCATAATCTATACAAACAACAACAATGCTTATAATCATAGTAGTCTTGATCTGCGAGAGCATGACTCTCGCGTTCTGCGAGAGTCATGACCTCGCGTTCTGCGAGTATCATGACCCTCGCGTTCTGCGAGTATCATGACCCTCGCGTTCTGCGTCAATTTGCATTATCATGAGTTTCCGGCAACAGTTTCCGGCGAGAATTTCCGGCGAAAACTCAATATTTTAGCTAAAATACCTATCTAAAACAACATTCATGAACCATTCATGAACCCTAATTCAAAATCATCATCTTTCATCCATTATACAACCATTTCTAAAACAACATTCAATATCAAAACATCATATAATATGCAATTTCCTATACTAACAACATATATTCATCTAGAAACAACATTAGAAAGCATAAGAGTATAAGAAACATACCTTATATGGAGATTTGTAGTGAAAAGAGGAAGAAAAACTAGTTTGAACCGAGAGAGATGGTGAGAGGCGGCGGTAGAAAATTGTGTGTGATGTAAAAAATGGGCCGAGTAGGGTTTTTCCCCTTTTATAGGGAAAAAACACCCTCGCGTTCTGCGAGGTGACGTACCCTCGCGTTCTGCGAGGACGCGCTCCCTCGCGTAACGCGAGGGACCAGGCGTTATTTAGGAAACGCCCGGGCTGTATTTAGCAAGGGCCTAAAAAGACACTATCATCAAAAGTTGATCCAACCCCCAAATCCGATCAGACACGTTAGTGGGTAGACCAGGCCAAACTATGGCCGGCCCGCCCGGCTCTCCCAGCCCGTCATAAAATATGGGAGGATCTGGGTAGGAGATTTTATCCATAAGGGTCGGCCCGACCCTTTTTTAAAGTGGGAGGATATGGTATCGGAGTAGGGCCCTGAGAGCCGGCCCTGCCCGACCCTTTTTTAAAATGGGAGGATATGGTATCGGAGTAGGACCCTGAGGGCCGGCCCTATCCGGCCCATATTATATATATAATATAATATTAAGGTTTTAAATAAAATTTAATAAATAACTAAAGAAAAAAAAGTAAAAATATCAGTCAAACCTAATTTCTTATTGTGTTTTTGGATTTTTTTTTTGAATTCGGTTATGAGTATTGTTATGTAAGCATGCATTTTGAACCTTTTTAGCATGCATTTTTGGATGTGAATTGCTTGTAAGCACTAAACAGGTTTTGAATGTTTTAGTAACACGGTTTAGCCCGGTTTCTGATATTTAATTTCTTTGTGTAAGTAGTCGAGGGCCGCCCTGAGGGCCCTTATGGGAGGATATGGGTAGCGGAATTGTCTCATTTTAAATGGAAGGGTTTGGCCCGGCCCTGGTATATGGGTAGAATTTGGAATTAGGCCCGGCCCAAGCCCTAGTTTGGCGAGGTCTATTAGTGGGTCAAGATCCAAAAAATATATTAATTTGATCCGAATTGACCCGACTAGTTGGACCCGAAATCTTGGGTCATTCTCGGGGCAAAACCCGACACGACCTGCAACTCCGTTATTTCGACTTAAGTATCTTGTTTTTTTTGTGTTTTATAATGTATATTGAGTAAAATAATATATTTTATAATTAAAATATTATAAAATTTATTTTTATTTATTTTTCTTTAATGAAAATATTATTTAATAATTATCTCGAGGAAATTTGACCGCGCACTCTCGACCCGGTGGGTCGACCCGAACCCGTACCTGACTTGCAACAACCCGACCCAAATACAACCCGTAAATAGTGACCTGGAGACGACCCGACCCAAACTTAACCTGATCCAGGAGGGACCAAACCCAAATCCGACCCGCACGACCCATTTGACAGGTCTAAGCATATTTATAAATCGGGTTATTATCAAGTAGCAACCAATCACTATGAGGCAACTAGCAATTATTCTATATCCTCGTACTAAAAAAATGGATGTTTTATACTATTAGAGTTTCATTAAAAAATGAATAATTCAGTGTGTCGAATAGTTTCTGAATTATTAGCGAATTATGGAACACTTTAATTTTTTTTTGCTGCTAAAGTATTTTATTTATGTTCATAACATTTTTCTTCGAAAGTTCATCATTGCGTTGATAAAATGTTCGATGATTTGTACCAAAGTGTTCATAGCTTTTTTAAACATGCATTTTCATTGATTTTATTCTTCGTTCATTAAATTTTGTTGCGAACTTAGCATGAACCTTTGTGTTCGGAGTCATGAACATTAATGTTTAAGGCCATGAACATTGATATTCAATGTCATGAACGTTAGTGTAGATCGTGTTCATAACCTTTATTTTTTTCAATTATGTTCATTGTTGTGAACATTGTTTTTAGAACCATGAATATTGGTGTACAAAGCCATGAACATCAAGAATAATGTTAATGGGTTATTAGGTTGTTACTTATGACATGGTTGTCACCGGAGCCCAACCCTTATAAACATAGCTACTATTATGAGGCGATATTGATTATAACATTGTGATTAAGAGTTTCAATCACAAAGTGTTTCCTTGATATGACTTCGGATTCGTTTGACAAATAGTTTACAAACTAGTCCTTTGTTTGTAAAATGATTTGTACATAATACTATAATAACATTCTTCGAAAAACAAACAGTTTAGCCAAGACAAAGGAGCTCATAACATTTCTAAGTATCCTTTGTTCAGATGCATTCACAGTTTGGCATTTCTGTTATACATGAGAAAATGAAACTCAGTTCAAGCTTGAGTATGAATCTGGATCTTCTGTTTACTTCTTTTCATCTGTTAACATCACTAGAGATCTAAGCACTCCTGGACTAACCCTATCTGCTAGAGCGCCTTTCTCTGATAGTAGCAGTGATTTCTCCTTCACACAACTCTGCAACTTCTTCGAGTCAAAATCAAGCCGCTCTTGATCTAAAATATCACATACACCAAAAAAAAATACAACATTTAGCTAGCTCATCCGAAAGTTCATAGGATCACAACTCACAACTGAAAGTTATTCCTAATGATCAGAAAAGCTTCAAATATGGTTGATGATTTCTTGCTCCAAATGATTCAACCTATAATATTAATATCTGTTCAAGGGGAACTCAATTCTTTGAAAAAATTATTTAAGTCATAGGTATAAATTTGGTACATGATACTCATAAATCCTCAATTATTTTCGCAGTAGTATATAACGCTGCCAATCATAAAAACTGTAACCAATACCATTTACCTTTAAACAAAGAAGCATAAGCACAATTAGAAAGAGATAGTGAACAAAATAACAAGAGATGCTAAACATGAAAATAGTAAAGCACCTTTCTCTAATATGGTATGAGCAGCATGAAAGGGGACGCTAGCAAATAATTCAGATCCTGGGAAAATCATCCACATCTTCTCACTGGAGTCATGATTACCACAAGTTGTGCAGACCTCTCTCACCAATGGCTTTGATCCAATCCCTTCGACCTCTTTCATCAATGATTCAAATGGTAAAGGAACACTTGTTTTTGTTGTTCGAGCCTTCTTCCTAATAGCTGTTAGTGCCTCACGGTTACCGTTCCTTAACCTATCATTCTCAACCAACTACAGTTTCAAGATTAGAATTCAGCAAAGTAATGATGAACTTCAAAATTTAGAACATTATCCCCAGGTCTGAAAATGTGGACAGATTTAATAAATGCCAGAAAAATTACAAATAGACTAATCTCTTTGTTTAGAAATATAGGAAAGAAATTTGGCTGAGCTTTACCTGGTGTCGGGCCAAAAGAAGCTGTTCAGCTTCATACTCATGCTCAATCAAGCATTTTCGAAACAGATCCATATTTTCTTCCATGTCTAACGATTACGAAGAACAGAGACTTCCCTTAATGTGCTGCCAACATGACCAATCACTCTCAGTAGAACTCAACCTAACTAAATAAATATTCTGTGAATCTACTAGATCACCCAAAACATAAACAAACAAAATGTTCATGCAAATATGGTTTAAGAATGCTTAATTGATTCTAGGTCTGTTGCAATATATCTAAACTTTCAGTAATGAGGAAGGGGGTAGTTAGTATATCACTTATATCTCAGAACACTTACAAAGAACAGAGACTTGGCCATCGCAAAACTGTAATAAAACATGTATTGATAAGTACTTCTATTTACAACTAAGTAAATTTCAACCTAACTCAATATATATAAACTAAAAACACTATCATACTCTGATTAGTTGATTATTGACACCAAAAAAAAGAAGAAGTTTACTCAAGTTTGAGGATGCAATCACATAATCTGAACTCAAAAGCTCAAATTTAAACAGCTAATTGGAAAGGCAAGTCTCATAAACAGCACGAAATTCAGAAGCCTAACTTGTCGAGGGAGATTAAGAAGGTCTGAGTTGAGTTTGAGGGAGAAGAACTGTGATTAGGAGCCAACGCGACTGAGTTGAGTTTCAGAATGAAGGAATTCACCTTGTTTGTTGATTGAATTCTCGAGCCTCAAACACAGATGCCAGAAGAGGAGAAAAGATGATTTGAGCTCCAATTTCCTCGTGTTTACCGGCGAGGAGAGAAAATGATTCGAGATATCGAGCTCAATTCGAGAAGACTGAGAGATGAGAGACTGAAGAGATGCTAGGGCATCAATTCCTGCAGAGAAGATGAATTTGGGCGTGCAGAAGATGATTCAGCGTTTTTTTTAAATTTTATATATTGGGCTGGGCTTCAAGAATTCTCTTGTTTGGGCTGGGCTGCAAGAATTCTATTGTTTGGGCTGGTAAGAAAGACAAACAATAGAAGGATATATGTATTGTTTGGGTTTGGCCCAATAATCATTTTCATAGTTTCTTGTTATTACAACTGAATCGTGAAGCGTATATATAGTCCGTATTACACCGAATTTCTCTGAACATTCTCATTTCTTGGCGCTCTTCCCTTATCAATCATCATCGTTCTCGCGCACCCGGAAACCAGAATATGCAGAGAAGGTAAAACCCTCCATCAATCCGACCTAACTTTCATTCTTCTGAATATGCTGACAACGTGAGCTTCTTCATTTTCTTGGCTTCGGTGGCTGATTACAGCTTCTTACAACTGAATCAAGAAATGTTTGAGATCTTTTTGGTAAAGAAAAGCTTCTTTACTTCATACATTTGTAGAATACAACTAGAGATCAACTTAAAAGGGTTTCTTATACGATATTAGGGTTTTAAAGATTGTGCACATTTGGGATGAAGGAGGGTGTTTTCTTACTGATGATTGTACAATGATTCTTTTTTAGGAATCAGTGCATGTTCTATGCTCAGGGAAGGTGTACGAAAGGGTCGTCTTGCGACTTTGCTCATGATTCGAGTCCGAAGAGAGTAATTCTTCTTTATCCCTCAGTTCTGCATTTCTTTGTTCCCTTTTGGTAATTTTGGGGCTCTTGTGCCTTTTATTAGAAGGATAGTTATAGTTTTAGGCTATTTTTGCAGCATCTTGTATCTGGGACATAAAAACAAAGATCCAAACAAAGCTTCTTGTACTTAAAAACCAGCCTATTTACTCTTTTTTGCAAGTGATAATTTTGACAGTGTAAAAGTAAACAGGCTGTTTCTGCAAAAAAAAGTTTCTAATTTTCACTGTAAATGGATAGTTATAGCTTTCACTGTAAATGGATAGTTATAGTTTTCACTGTAAATGTTGACAATCCAAACAAAGTTTCTAAGTTTCACTGTAAATGGATAGTTATAGTTTTCACTGTAAGTGGATAGTTATAGTTTTCACTGTAAATGTTGACGATCCAAACAAAGTTTCTAATTTTCACTGTAAATGGATAGTTATAGTTTTAGGCATGCATTTTCTCAGCATCAGTCATCAAATTGCCTTTGAATTAGCTTGGGTCTCTGCTCACAGTACCCTGTTAACTTTTTTTCATTCACTCTTTTATGCTATATGAAATGTAGGCATGTATGTACTACCCAAGAGGAACCTGTGCTTTAGGCAGTCGTTGCAGATATGAACATTCTGAATCTTTTCGGGTGGAGTCGTCGTCTGCATCACCCTCTCTTAATGACAGTAGGATTTGCACACTTGCTGTTGCTGATGGAAATTGCCCACTTGGTGAAAGCTGTGAAGATATCCATGGGAATTTATGTCCCACTTGCAGGAAATATTGCTTGCATCCTTGGAATCCCGAGGAGAGAGCGAAACATGTGAAAGAGTGTAAAAAACAGGCGTTGGAGCGTAGCAAGGAGATTGAATGCGTTGTCTGTTTCGAACTCGTCCTTTCGAAAACACCAGCGTCGGAAAGATTATTCGGTTTGCTCTCTGGATGTGATCATACTTTCTGTCTTGCTTGCATTAAAAGATGGTGTATCGTTTATCCTCCCCCTAATCCTCCAAGGGTTTGCCCTGTGTGTCGTAAGGTCCCGTTTTATATTATTCCCAGTCGGACAGCCTTTCTTTCGAAGCAAGAGAAGCAGGATATTGTCAACATTTACAGTGAAAAAGTCAGGTGAGAATTTTCACTTAGTTTCTGCTATAACTTACACTGCAACTTGTTTACATGATGTCTAAATGTCATGGTTTAGATTGAATATTAGAAACTTCACTTATTTCCATGAAACTTTAGATTGTCAGTTGACTATTGCAAAAAAAACTTATGTGTGCTGAACTCATTGTCACTTTGTTGAGCTATCTTGTTGAGAGCAATGTATCTTGAAAAAGTCAGGTGAGTATTTTGACTTAGTTTCTGCTATGTGTATCTATAGTTCTATACTTTCTCATAACTTACACTGCAACTGGTTTACATGAAACTTTTAGCTTGTCCTTTCCCACTTCTATATCTTTCTCCTTGCTGATTTATCCTTGTTGACTGTTTCTTGAGATGGACTTTGTTCTTGTAAAATAACACATCTTGTATTTTACAGAAATATTAACTGCCGATTCTTCAACTATGGAAATGGGTCATGCCGAAATGGGACCAACTGTTTTTACAAGGTAAGAACAACTGACAAGTTTCTCTTTTATGTTCCTTTTTGTTTCTTTGTGATCTTTCTTTGATCCTTACTGTTAGAAAATTCCTTCTGAGATCCTTAGTACATATATAAGTATGCAGATTTGCAAGGAAGATAGATAACTTAATGGCTCATGATTTTTCTTTCCTGTGGCTAATGAACATGCTTACTGTGTTTTCCAGCATGAAGTGAAGGAATAGAGGGTGACTAACAGCAGCAGCCAAAACAGGGACAGTCAGTAGAATAATGCATATACTAGAGTAACACAAACGTAAAAATATACGATTATTTTTGGGTCTAATTGTACACACATTCATCTATTTCTTTGCTAATCTGTATTAAATACATAATTAATAAATCAATTTTTTTTAAAAAGAGGACTAAATGTTTGTCTATACTGTAGATGTAAGTTTCCTACTCTTTTCTGTATACCGAAAATTTCTCCCTCTTTTTACTTTCATGAAAAAGTTAGGCTTCTGTTTATAAGTTTTTATATTTTGAGTGCAAAAATTCAAAACGCTAAGAAAAACCAATAAATTCAATTGGCTTGTAAAAATTTGGCTTAAAAATAAAAAATCTGGCTCAAACAAATCAGAGTTATTTACCCAAGTTACTTTGTGATAGTAAATAATCAAAACTTTCTCACCAAAAAAGAGAGTTTATAATCAAAACTCTTTTTTTCTTAATTGTGATGGTTCAAAGAAAAATAATAATGACTTTTTTTGGTTTTATTATTCGAAACCATGAATAAAAAATTTCCTTTGTTGAGCGGGGTGGAATCCCCTGCTCATCGGTTCTGGTTGTTGAAGCAGCGGCAATACTCGAAGGAGTGAAAGGTGCCAGTCACATTAACATTAATGTCATTAAGCGACTTATTATTGAAAGTGATAATGAATCTTTGATCAATTATCCTCCTTCTAACAAATCTCCTCTTTGGGAGATTAACTCTATTGTGTAGGATATTAAATTTTTGTGCCTCATTTGAAGTGGTTAGCTTCTTCCACGTCAGACGTAAGTTAAACAGAGCTGCAGACAGCCTAGCATCACAACATTTCAATATTGATGAGCTGCGAGAGTCTATCATCAAATGGAATGCTCCAATGAAAAGAGAAGACTTGCTCTCTACGACAATTCCTCTCTATGCCGACCTCTGAAAGGTGTACGCTGAAGGAATTCTTCAAAATCATCCGAGAAGATGATTTAAGCTTGAGCGTGGTTAGTAAAGCCTTTGTTTACTTGTTAAAAAAATAAAAAATCTTTTTACCTTTTTACACTAGTGTGTGACAACAAATAAAATCCGAATTCCGGTAGCCTCTTTAATCTATGATTTTATTATTATATTCCGATATACTTCCAGAATCAAAACTCCTTCTCACTTCCTCACTTCCTCACTTCTTCTTCTTCCTCCAAGCTGAACTTCCATTCCCAAAACCTTAACAAAATCCCCAAAATGCCCCTGATCGACCCCCACTCCTACACCGAGTCAACTCAGCCACTCACCACCCACATCTCGCTCTCCCTCTTCTTCGACTTCGCTTCCTCCTCAATCCTCTCCTCCGCCATCCTCTCCCTCTCCTCCTCCTTCTCCGGCGACCTTTATCTCGACACTCGCTCTCTTTCCGTCCTCTCCGTCGTCGATCCCGCCTCCAAATCCGATCTCCCTTTCTCACTCGCTGCGGAATCGGACTCAATCAAAGGAACGCGCCTCACCGTCTCGCTTTCTGGACAATCGAAGATTCTGATTGTTTTTACTACCAGGCCTGAATCCTCCGCGCTTCAATGGCTGACGCCGCCGCAGACTTTCAATAAGACGCTGCCGTTTGTGTATACGCAGTGTCAGGCGATTCACGCGCGGTCGGTTTTCCCGTGTCATGATACGCCGGCTGGGAGGATCCGGTACTCGGCGAGGCTTAATGTTCCGATGCAGTTGTCGGCTGTTATGTCCGCTAGGCATGTTGAGCGGCGATCGCCGGTTTCTGGTTAGATATGTCTTCCTTGATTGAGATTAGTTGATTGGGATAGTTGTTATGATTACTGATAACGATTGATGGAATAAGAACTAATCATTAGAATTGATAGATGATTTTGCATGTTGCGACTTGCGACTTGCGAGTATAAAATATGTTTTGCTTTCTAGAATCGTCATACGGATGATAGATGATGGAATAACCACTAATCATTAGGACTTTAAAGCAAGGTCAGTAGAAGAAGTTGGAAAACTTTTTCATCCCTTAATTGCATGTTATAAAATATGTTTTGCTATTGGTATCTGACTGTAAATTTATGGAAACAATACTAATATTAGAAAATAGTTGGTAGAGTGTAATATGATACCTAACAAAGCTTCTTTGAATGAAAGGGAAGCAAATCTCTCTAGTCAAGCATGTCCTTGTACAATGTAGAAGTGTTATTATAAGATGCTTGATGATAGATGATAGAATAATCAGTAATCATTTAGAACTTTACAGCAAGGTCAATAGAAGTTGGAGTACTGTATGTATTATGACTCATCAAGAGAGAACTCTTTCATCCCATTAATAGATGATTTTGCATGTTATTATTGTTATAGAATGTGTTTTGCTTCTAGGTAGAAATGGTCTGACTTCAAATTTTGGGAACACTATATTACTAATATTAGTAAATAGCTGGTACTTGGTATCAATTTTCTGTTAGTTCTGAGCTTTTTGAAATTAAATATTGCTTAATTGACTGAGATTAGTTAATTGGGATTGTTGTTAGTATTACTGATAAAGTGATAATAGATGATGGAATAACTACTAATCATTAGAACTTCACAGCAAGGTCAATAGAAGTAGTTGGAATACTGTATGTATCATGACTCATCGAGAGAATTTTTTTTTCTTCCATTAATAGATAATTTTGCATATTATAGAATATGTTTTGCTTTATGTAGAGATTGGTTATTTAATGGATAGATCCAAACTATCTGACTTTATATTTGTGGGAACAATATTAGTAAGTAGTTGGTAAATTGATTTCTAAACGAAGTTTTTCTGAATGAAAAGTGATGCAACTCTCACCAGTCAAGGATGTCCTTGTGTACACTGTGCTGGTCCTGACGTGTTCTAAGAGGATGGTTGGATTAGTCTATAATGTGTAATGTGTTTGCAAATCTGCATTTAGAACTTCTTATTTGATTTAATGCATTATTTGATAGAGACAGTGCATTATTTGATTTAACACATATACTTTAGCTCCTTAATGACACCCAACACTTTGTTCTTCACTGCCAAAGTAGATCAGCCACACCTGATTGCGTCTTACGACTTAGATGAAAAATGCAGATAATCACGATCATGTCAAGCCTGGAAAACTTCCTTGCTTGTAAATTGCTGCAATAGTATATCCTCACCCGGAAACCCACTTGTTTTTTCTTGGGCTGGTTAGAGGATGAAACAGGCCTTGATTTATTAATCTAAATCAATACAGTTTTAATGCTTCCTTATTTTCTGAAGGTCTTGATACAATGAAATTGTGTGTGATACCTCGGTTTCTGAAGCATGTTATGGAGATGAAACTTTCAAATGTGGTTGATATTGTGGGAATCTAACTCTTTCAACCTCAAATTCTTGAAAGTAGCTGTAAAGTCTTGATGAGAAAATGGCTATAATCAAAAGCTAACATGTTTTATACTTCCTTAATCATCAAACGTAAGGAATCCCCTAATCTACTTTTTGATGGATCACATATTGATAGACCCTTTTTTCTGATAGGAAGAGAGCTCGAAAATGTTGGCCCTACTTAATTTGAGGTTCAGTTACTCTTTTGCTCGATCCATCACAAAAGTTTGAAAACCTTCATGACGTGCTGTTCTATATTCATCTTCTTTGTGAAAGTTAAATGTGAATTTAGAAGATCCTTGATATTGGATGTCATTTATGCTTTCTTGAATTCAATAATAACCACATTGATTTTACACCGTACAGGTGAGGCTGAGATGGCATGTGATGATTCCATGTGGTGTGCGGAAGATAGGATGGTCGAAGACTTTGTGATGGAGCAGCCTATTCCTCCATATTTGTTCGCATTTGCTGTTGGAGAAATTGGTAACAGAGAAGTGGGTCCAAGAACTAGGGTCTATGCAGAATCGGTGCCGACACTGCTGGATGCAGCAGCTAAAGAGTTTGCAGGTACTGAAGATATGATCAGGCAGGGAGAGAAACTGTTTGGTCCATATGATTGGGAAAGGTTTGATTTGTTAGTTTTACCACCAAGCTTTCCGTACGGAGGAATGGAGAATCCTAGGATGGTGTTTTTGACACCAACTGTGATAAAGGGTGATGCAAGTGGAGCACAGGTTGTGGCACACGAGCTTGCTCACAGCTGGACTGGGAACCTTATAACCAATACGACAAATGAACACTTTTGGTTGAATGAGGTACAAATTATGCTAATACTACCCTTGTATTTCATTCATTTTTGATCATTTATTCTTGGAGCTGAATGTGTATTACTCAAATAGATAAATTCATTTTATCGAGGAATTTGATCCATATAATAAAAAAACAACTGTTTTCGAACCACACCTTAGTCTGAAAGTGAAACCAATTTTGATATTTTTTACCGGCCAAATAATGGGCCTAACACAAGTTACATATCAGAGCAATTATTTATGCTGCATTGACAAACTAAATACAGTAATGTTTACTGCTTAGCTGGTTCGAACCCATATGCACCTGCTCTTGTAATTTGAAGTCGTAATACATACATTGCAGATCCATAGAAGTATTTATCTTGTGAAAAAGTTCAAGCCTATTTTTTTTAGGGATTTACAACATACGCTGAAAGGAGGATTGTTGAAGTCGTACAAGGGGAGGACATAGCTGCATTGAATATTGGAATTGGTTGGAAAGGCTTAAATGATGAAATGGAGAGATTCAAGGACAATATGGAATTCACAAAGCTCAAAACCAACCAGGAAGGAGTAGATCCAGATGATGTGTATTCTCAAGTTCCATATGAGAAAGGTTTTCAGTTTCTGTGGCGAATTGAGCGTCAGGTATGTTGTGCTTATTTAGAACTATTCAAGTGTTGCCATAATATTCCGGATTTGAGGCTCTGTATTGTATTTTGTATAGATTGGGAGGCCTGCATTCGATGAGTTCTTAAAGAAGTACATTTCAACCTTCAAGTTCCAATCTATCGACACCGTGACTTTTCTGGATTTTCTTAAATCAAATATTCCTGGCATAGAGAAAGAGATCGATTTGGAACTCTGGACAGAGGGTACTGGAATCCCTGAAGATGCAATGGGCCCCGTCTCTAACATTTACAACAAGATCATATCACTTGCCAATGAATTTAAAAACGGGGTTCTACCCAAAGAGGACGAAGTTGCAGATTGGGGTGGTCAAGAGTGGCAGCTCTATCTCGAGAATCTTTCCAAATCCGTCGAAGCTTCACAGGTAACTGGCCTTGTTTCTAATTTGCTTACTGCTTTAGATTTTCATTTCAAAGTGATACACATTATCAAATATTAGAGATCTTTTAACTGCTAGATATTTGTGGTTGGGCATATATGGTGCCAGAACCAGAGTTGGGAGAGCTTAATGCATGATCAAATTTTTGTTCCATTTAGTAGATGGATAATGGATTTGAGTGAAATTATTCTCAAATTTCATGTGACTTTGACTTGCATATCTGAATATTAGAACTCTGTTTCTTTTTTTTTTCTGGTTAGTATCTTGTTTAGAATGCGTTTGGATTCTCTTTAAGAATGCATTATCTTGAATTCAATTGCCAATTTAAGAATCCATTTGGACTCCAATTACAATGCATTATCTTTAAGAATGTATTATTTGAGGGAATCCAAACAGAGATGCAAGATACTGACAAAGCTGAAACTCTGTTTCTTTTTCTAGTTACTACCGTGTTTAGGGTGCGTTTGAATTCTCTTTAAAAATGCAGTACAGCTGAAACTCCAAGTTGCAGCCAAGATCTTGAGTATTGTGTTATCTTAAAATTTGTTGTTTTCAGATCACAGCATTGGACGCACGATACAGGCTAGCAGAATCAAAGGACTATGAAGTGAAGGTAGCATTTCTTCAGCTGGCAATTGCAGCAAAATGCAGGGACTACTACCCCGAGGTTGAAAAGACATTGAAGGAAGTTGGAAGGATGAAATACCTTCGTGCACTTTACACCGCCCTCGTTCAAGGAGGCAACGGTAACGAAGAAGAAAAGGTTTTAGCTAAGCGAGTGTTTTCCGAGGCGCGTGAAACCTACCACCCGATTGCTCAAGGTGTTGTTGAATCCATTCTCTCTAAGCATCTTTAAGGCTCTTTTTTTAAGAATAATTTTCTAGCTTGCAAATGTTAGACATGCATCTAAATCTCACCTTTTTTAGGCAGATTTCTTGAAAACTATGTTGCTTGAAATTATCTTTGTTTTAATGTTACCAAACTTTGTTTGTCTTTGTTTTAATGCATCTAAATCTCACCTTTTTTAGGCTTGGAGGGTTCAACTTGACTTTTGTGAAAAAGTTTGAATGAAATAATTAATGAGCTGAAAGTGTTGTTTTGCAAATTAGTCAAATAAACTTTACGTTATAGATGGAGTTCGATGGATAAATTGACTTGCAAGTTGAGGTCGTCGGAGACTCTTTTTGATATAGTTATCCTAATTGGTGATATCAAATTTAATGACATCTAAAACTTTTCTTTATTTAGATTTAGATATTCAAAGCTCAAGTTTATCTTCAAAAAAAAAGTTTTAACTGACGTATGACTATCAAAATTTCATTTTTGCTTTCATGGTGTGAAACACGGTACCTTATTTCTTATTCAAATTTGACTTTATTTTCAACTTTGTTACTTCTTAATAAGGAAAAGACTCGTGTACAAATATGTAAATTTCAATACACAGACATAAATAAATGTAAATGCAAGTTAAAAACCATACATACTCACATGTATTTATATTATATTAAACACAGTTTCACATCGGAAGTTGAGAGATAAGTTGTCTATTATATAAACTCATGGATTAGTCTTCTTATTGTCAATTGGTTTAGGATGGAACTCCATGAGCTTGTATGGTGGGCTCAATACGCACGTTGCGTTTATCAATGTTTCGGGTCTCAGTTAACTCTGAACTAATTAGTCATCAATAATTTTGTGTGTTCATTCCATAGTTCCAAGAATGTCTTCCGGTTCGTATGAATGGACAATCTTTTTAGAAGACTTCATACCATAGTGTCCAATCATTGCTTAGGCCGTAATTTAGCTCAATATATACAAAAAATGCAATTGCAATAAGTTTTTGCATACAAATCCAATGTCTTCGTATACTCATCCTCATCATCTTCTCTTTTCCATTTTGTTATTGTATTCCTTTATCAACTCTCACCAGCAAATCTGCAACCACCATGATCAATCTTCTCTTCTTACCTTTTTTTCTAAACATCTCAACATCTTCTTCATCTCCATTAAACTGGTCTTCTCTTACAAATTGTTGTGAATGGGAAGGAGTAGATTGTGATATTAATGGCAGAGTAACCCATTTAAGGTTACCTTACAGAGGCCTAAAAGGGGTAATTTCTTCTTCCCTAGTCAATCTTGTTAGTCTTAATCACCTCAATCTTTCAAATAACAATATCCATGGATTCTTAGGAGAAGAAATTATTGCACTCACCAATCTTCAAATCATTGATCTATCTTCAAATAGCATTTTGGGTCCCATTCCTAGAGAGATTCACAAACTCTTACACTTGCAAAAACTTCATCTCTACAACAATAGTCTTAGTGGTCAAATCCCATCATCTTTGATGAGATGTACAAACCTAATAGAGATTATCTTAAGGGATAATCACCTTAATGGAGATATCTCCACACTTAATTTCTCAAGCCTTGCTAGTCTCCAAAAGCTTGATCTTAGAAACAATAGCCTCCACGGTACCTTACCCGAAACCATATACTCTTGCAAGTCACTCGTTGCAGTTCGTGTCGCGCTAAACAACATTACAGGTGAAATCTCGCCTAAAGTTGTTGAATTGAAGTATTTATCCTTCGTTTCACTTAGTCAAAACTCCTTCACAAATGTCGCGAAAACACTAAAGGTATTAGCAAAATGCAACAACCTTACTAGCTTGTTACTTTCTGTTAATTTCTTTGGTGAGTCCTTGCCATTTCATAGGAACTTCATTGGTTTAGAACTTTAGATGAATTCCAAAGTCTTCAATTTTTTGGGCTTTCAGGTTGCAATTTTGGTGGGCCAATTCCTGAGTGGGTATCTAATTTGAAGAGATTACGTGTACTAAACTTGAGTGGTAACAAATTAAGTGGTCAAATTCCAGATTGGTTGGGCTATCTACCCAATTTATCTAGATTAATGTTATCTAATAACAATCTATCCGGAGAGTTTCCTTCAACACTTTGCCAATTACCATCACTTGTCTCACAAAACATTGAGTCAAATTTCAAATACTTTCATTTTGAGCTCCCTGTATTTTCTCCGACATTGGCCTCACTGTTGGACCCGGGATAAAGCAAGCCCAATAGCCTATTTTTGTATATATATATATGTGTGCGTGTTATACACGAAGGAAGGGGTAATTTACTAAAGAAAGATGAAAAGGGGTAGATAACTAAAAAAGAAGAAAAGAGGAAGGAGGATAAGAAGGAGAAGAAGATAAGAAGCAGGTGACCGGAGGAAAAGCAGAAAAAAAGGGGACGGAGGAAAAAACAGAGAAAGAGGAGAAACAGAGGAAGAAAAAGAAGCTGGGAGGAGGAAGAGAAAGAAAAAAGAAAGAAAGAAGAGAAGGAAGAGAGGACGGGAGGGTGGCCAGGCACCGAACAGGAGGGAACACAGAAAAAGAGGGAAGGAAGGCAAGATGAGTTATAACTGAAGAAGATCGTTGCACCTCCGATACCGGTCCGCAACGACGCCGTCCTCTCGCACGACTTCGACCCCCACCGTCTTCCCTCGTTTCCATCAATGAGTTAAGGTATATAACTCAAGACCACCATCTGCACCAAACGGTCATTGCCGACTCGCGTTCCTCGCCTCGCCTCGCCTCGCCATGGCTCGCGTGTCTTGCCTTGCATTACATCGCCTCGCCTCGCCTAGCCTCGCCTCGGCATGACTCGCATGGCTGCTCGCGTCAGCTTGTCTCGCGTGCTCACCAAGGTACAGCAGCAGCAGTAGCCCAAGAATGAGGACAAAGCTCTTCAGTTTTGGTTCGCGACGGTGCCCTTCGTTGCGACTAAGGCCGTGGCCCGCCTCGGCATTACTCGCGGGACTCTTCGCCTCGTCCATGCTCGCGTCCTCGCCATGCATGAACGCTGTTTTTATGGGACTCCAAGCATGTACAAGAGATTGAGTAAGTTGGTGTTATGGGAATATATATGACTCGTAAGGTCATTTAATCGAATGAAGCATTCACCATGAGTTTCACCCTCTTTCGGTAATGTACAATTACATTCTTAAATCTCCTTTCGGGTATAAAATAATCATTCTAATTCCCTAAGATATCATTTGACAATTATATCATTTAAATAATTACTGACTTGAGCGTCGGAGTGCCTTCCCGGGGAGCACCAGCTCCGGGTTTGGTTTTTGCAGGAACATGGACGTTATTACTTTACAACGAGAGAGAGAGAATAGAGGGATCACAAGAAGAAAAAACGACAAAGACTCGGGAACCCGGAGTGTTGCCGGTTTCCTTTCCGTTGGAACGAGGTTCCAACAAATCCGAGTTCCAACACTCACAACTTACAATCAATACAATGCCTTCTATCAAGGAATAAGTCTATCTTATAATTCACTCAGTGGTGTTATTCCATTAGAGATTGAGAAGTTGCAAAATCTTCAACTGCTAGATCTTAGCTACAACCGTTTCTCAATCGAAATTCCGGTTAGTATATCGCATTTGGAAAACTTAGAAGTGTTAAACCTCGCCAGAAACAACTTCACTGGAAAGATCCCGACTTCGATTCAAGCTCTTCATTTCTTGTCACATTTTGATGTGTCTTATAATGATCTTGAAGGTCCGATACCAACAGGCGGTCAATTTGATACTTTTCAATATTCTAGTTTTGAAGGTAATGCTGGTTTGTGTGGTAAACCCTTAGATCGGCCTTGTTCTATCACACCAGTGTCGAAAGAGATGGACTCGAGTCGAAGCAATCGTGGCAAACTGAAACGGTTTATAGATGGAGTTTTTGTTGGTTTTGCTTCAGGATGTTCAGGTGTTCTTAGCATTGTATTGTCCTATGTTTTGTTCAAGCATTACAAGCGAAGTGGAAGCTCAAGGGAGCCAACATCAAATTACTGAACCAACTGAATAAATGTTTGTATATGTAGTAATGTCTCTATTCTATTCTTTTTGTGTAAATAAGATTCAATGTGTTGAGTGAGATTGTGATGCAAGGACAGTTTTGTAGAGCAGTGCTTTTAGCTTAGCTTTCCATACGGGTGATACTAAATACACTCGATTTGACAAATAGATCGGCTGAATGACCAACTCGCTTTTCCGTTACCTTGCAAAAAGACTACCCGTTTCCATATACACATCCATCTTTTCTGTTTTAAATTTATTTTACTCCTATTTTTTGGATTTTTTTTAGTTTCCCTCATGAACAATTATACAGTAATTTTCACCTAAATATAACAATGTCATTATGTCAAGTATAAAAAATAAAATATCAGAAAAAACATGGATAATTGTTTCACTTTCTGAATCCAGTTTTTAGGGGGGAAATCTACACCTTATTGTTCCCGCATTTCATTAATATCTCTACAAGACATGGTGGGTATAATTTAAAACTGTACTGTGACTACATTTAAATTATCACCAGACAAATAACTTACTGTCTTTAGCAGAACAGAGAAAATAGGATTACACTCTTCTTGAATACCTTCACCATATGCCATTTTGCTTCATCACTTCTCCAAGCTGCAAATATTTACAGTTACTAATGCTTCGGCGATTCTGCTGACTCGGCTTCTATGGGGCCCTGCGGTTCATGAGAGCCGTTGTTTTCTCTCTCTTTTTCTTGAACAACTTCAATTGCCACCTCATCAGCTGACGGCTTTTCCTCGTTAGACTCGTCAGCATTTGCAGGCTTTGCCTATGAAAAAGTTGAAGTAGCAAGAGATGCATCAGGGGAAATACAAGAAAAATTAAGACAAGGACAATCTGTTATTATGAATATGATTAATTCATTATGTAAGTTGTATGTTAATATGAAGATTTATATTTAAACTTCTTTAAGTTATTTTCACTATAAATAGCATCACACTCAGAAAAAGAAAGAAAGAAAAAGGGGTAGGTAAAAGTCATTATTTTCACTATTTTATTACTATTTTTTTGTAAGGATATGAAGATTTATATCTAAACTTTTAAACATGTATATAGAGTTAAACAAGAACTGCAGGGTTGCAAATCAAACTATAAACCCTTTGTTCATTTTTCTTGTGACAAATAGACCCCTAATGCTGTGAATTAAGGACGGAAAGAGATTGGTGGAATTAGCAGAAGAATATATAAAGCGACATACCTTGTTTCTATCTCGCCACCCTAAAGCAAAAGGTCTAGACAACAAACCAATTTTCCTTGTTGGCACCTCTGTTGCATCATTCTGGGAAGACCTATTACCATGACAGGGAATGAGAAACATAGCAGCGAAAAAATAATAATATCATGATATAGCTTCTGACTCATCATTTGATTAGATTATATGGGTATCAGGTTGCATGGGATTGGGTTGGGTCGATTTCGCATTACTTATTAGTCTTGAAGATGGTATAACATGAGCACGTTTATAAGTCTAAGAAACAAAAATTCCGCATCAACTTTCTACTAATCATATTGCATAATTTAAAACGTGAAAATCTAAAGTATTATATATTACCGTAGTTTCTTGTTTTAAGAAAATGCAACGAAAATACAATTAATGTAATTTTCATCAGCATTTAGCATTATTATGCTAAAATTTGTTGATTAGGCTACAATAACATGCAATAATTTATTATTCAGAACAGACGTATACCTTGGAGAAGGTTGTGCCTTAACTTGACCAGATTGATACTGCAGAGTGGCTTCTAGCATTGACTCTGCCATGATAACCCTCTTCTCCATTGTAGCTAGCGAAGCCATTGCCTCTTCGAATTTGTCCTATAAAAAAGGAGTAGATGCTCAGTGAGTATCTCTGGAAGGAAATACATATATTCAGATTACACAAATATGTGTAACTGCTCAGTGCATGTGTATGTGGCCATGTGGGTATATAGGATGAGTATACTTCCTTCAGCTCTACAATCATTACATCCTTTACAGTTGCATACAGGCTTTAGATAGAATAACTACCAAACAATAAGATTTAGTGACAGATGCTACTTATAGCATTAGACAGAAACGATTAAGTCAAACCTGAAGAACTTTAACAGCATATCGCTGCGCTTCTGCATCTTGCTCAGCGAACCTGCGAGCATCCTCTGTAACCCGTTGCTCTTGTTCAACTCTCATGAGAACCTAAAAACCAGAGCAAGGAACAGATAATCAAAATCATATGTGCAGAGAAACTTTGAGTTGTAATATAATCAGATAGTATGAGCGGAATCCAATAATTACCTGAAGCATTGCTTGTTCTTGCTCCTGCTTGTCAGCAAGAGCACGACGAAGATCTGATAATTCTTGTTCCAGCTGCTCAACCTGAGTACGGAGACACAATTGATATGTAAATTTACATTAACAGTATGTTACATGAGTACAATTTTTCACATCATCTAAAAAACCTAGAAAGTTATAGCTGTACTAAATTCAGGCATGATGAACATGAAGATCTGACACTTTTTAAGTTGCTTAAGTAGGTTGGCTTGAAGATCCATTGTTGGCAAGGCTAGAACTAATAGCACCAAACTCACTTTGCATGCATACTAATTTGAATACAAACTTTTTCATATAATGCAGGGGCTGGAGTCAATTTTCTTATTCCAACTTGGGGTCCATTTGGATTCCTCTATAAAGTCATTATAATGTCAAATTTAGCATTAAATTTGACATTATATTGGAGGAATCTAAACGAAGCTTTACATTATCAAAATCACTTTGCATGAATACTAATGTTAAAGACAAACTTTTTTTGTTCCAACTTTTATGTCTGTCATTTAGAATTTACCAAAACAAAAAAGAGAGTTGCGCATAATTATGTGGAGAACATACCCTTGCACTTAACTCTCGTCGATTATCTAGCTTGACCATCTCCATAAGTGCTGTCTCAAGCTCCTCCGCCCTGATGGGAAAAAATATATTATATAGATTGAAAAGAAAGAAGCAGGCGAACATGAGCCTAAAATCTAAGGAAACAAATTTGTATTACTATTGCACATCTATATCTCAGACAAAGGCTACAAAAAATAAAAAGACATTGTTTCAAAAACGTTCAGATGACTTCTTATGGTTGGCAAGATAAACAGGAGCATCACTTTAGCTCTACATACTTTGGGAAGAAGTATACGGTAAAGTATTACCTCAATTCGGCCGATCTTTTCTCCTCAAGTAATTTGCATAACTCAACCTTCAACCAGACAATCTGCAATTACAACACCATGTAACCATTACAATGAGGTATGTGTTACTATAGAATCAACCAAAAGTACTACAAATCACAATCACACATCAAAGGGTAGCTCAAGCTATTTACAGTGACAAAACCCAGAGGAAAAAAGCAAAGACAAACACCAGCTTTTCACAATCATATCACAAACGCAAGTTTTTATCTAGATTCTGTGGATAGCATATTTTGTTGATATCATAGCTTGCTGATGTGATGAGTCAATAGTACTAAATTTAATATCAGACCAAGTGAAAGCGTGATTATGCAGCCCTTGAAACAGTTAAAAAGCATAATTTTTTCTACTAACTATAAAGTCAGTTACCCTGACAAAAAAAAATCAGAGATACAAAGCTATAAGCACATGTTGGAAAAAGGAGACATGACATGAATGGAAATGATGACTGCGTTGTAGTTCTGTAAAAAGAACAAGAATCCTATAGAAAATCGTGAGAAATAAAACATGTAATATCAGCGAAAGCTGGGATAACAAAAAAGTATTACCTGCTCCTGAGGATCTAACCCAGGATCAATGTCAACGACTGCAGCTGAAGTGATAAGATAATCTGCAGATGTAACTGAATTGCTTGCATCTCCATTGGTTTGTCCATCAGCAACTTTCGATTTCTTAGAAATTTCTGATTCAGAATCATGCCCAAAACCATAGAGCTTGGATGCAAGACCCTTTGAATTTTTCCAGGCCTGAAGCCCTTTTGACCTTTCTTCAACCGAAGCTATTACAGATGGTCGATGTTTCTCTCTAAGCTCCTTTAACCTTGCTTCATGTACATTTTGGTATCCCATGCAAGCCGTCAAGACTAGCTGACTACTGTCGAATGTGGAACCAACTAGAGATTGCAGCAAAGTAACAGCGTCTCCAGCATCCTTTGTTGTAACCAAGGCGGGACCTATAAGAAACTGGGAGAAACTGAGTAAATACAATCCGTGCGGATTTTTTTTTTTTGACAATGCAAGTTTATTCGTCTTGTCACATGTCTTTCTTATCAAACAATAAGTAAACTACCACACATGACTATATTGGTTTAGATGTACCGTATAACTCCATCAATGCGAGTGCCGTCTTGAAAAGCATTACACGGTTTCCTTCAAAAAGAAGCACGTCCCAGATTCGAAGAACTGGTATCACATGAAAAATTGCATGTTAGATTAAGCCACACATGTAGATGCCAAATTTAGGATGGTTTTCAAATAACAAAGAGCGAGTCAACTAAAGAGCAAGAGCAAAGTAGACATATATGGACTTGGATATTATTAATAAAATTAACATCCATATGTAATAAAACATAGAAACCTGACCACTTTCCCACGGGAGCATATTCATGAATATTGAAAGAAACCAAGGTCCTGTAACCCAAGCGATCTGAATTCCCAAGTAATCTAGATGATTTACTGCATCAAAAGCATGGATACCCCTTCAAAGATAAGTCGGTGCTAGTTTGATACAAGGAAATTTTAACAAAATAGAAAGTTGCAAACCCAGTTTAGGAAATCTTTCACGAACCAACTCCTCAAGAACTAGCTGGTCCACCTAGTAAGAGTTGAAAGTTGAAGGAAACAGTTACTTTGCTTAGTCACTTTACTTCTTTTAAGATGTTACCCCAGAACCATATTATACCTGAGATTCAATCATCTCTTCTGTATAGTAACCAGTAAAATAGTCATCCAGAATACCCATGAGAGTCCTGAAAATTGTCATAAAATTAACCAACAAAGCCACATTAAAATGGAAAGCAAAGCCTTTAAATCATAAGATGAAGAGGTTTTTCCACTACAAAAGAAATCAGGCAATAAAAACTTCTAAACCTACCAAAAGGCATTTTCTTCGGGCATTACAAGCAATAACAATCCAGCAAAGAAATTCATAGCCTGCAGATGTACATGAATTCAAACGCAGTCAGTTCTTACCAAGTTACCATACAAAACACAACGTTTTAACCAGAGAACTTTACAATGTAGTTCCATACATCAAGCAGCCGCTTACAGAAGGTGAAGCAGCTAGAAAATTTAAGAATATTGCAATCATAAGTTTTATCTATCCAGCATTATGAATGACCAAAAAAAAAAAATAGTAGACAATTCAGTAAGAAATTATTGTGATAAATAATACAGAAATTATTACGATTTACCAAATGATTAAATTTATACTAGTTTCAAGTAATAGTATCCTTAAGTATTTTAAAAATACTATAAACTAAATTTTCTCTCAAAAGAAAATACAGCATACCATACAACATTTTTCTATAGTTCAATTCTGTGCTCTTTTGAAAAACAAATAACATTTAGGCTAAAAAAATAGATTAATATAGGAGAGTTCAGTGAATGAAAAAGCAAAGCCTAAGCACGTCTCAGCCACGGCATCACCTAGGTATCCATAGGCGAGCCATGTATGGCTGTGTGAGCCCTAGTCGACCTAGGCGACACTAGATGCAGAAAATGCCTTAACTTTAGGCAACCGCTTAATCAATTTGTTAATTCAAAAGACAATATGTCTAATAAGTATCCTGTTTGATTTCCTAAGTAATTTAAAGAGCGATCTTCCTTTATTCTTTCCTAAATGAGAGAATGGGACATCAGTAGGATTTAGGGAATGTAAGCAATAGGGTCGCCTAACACATTTTTATTCACTGGGAGAGTTTAACTGCTAGTAAGGAATGTAAGCAATAGGAAAGCAAATACCTGTGTTTGTAAATAAAAAAGAATTGTCTATAAGTTAATAAACCCTACTTATTCCAATATTTGGGAATGGTTACTTACAGATCAATTGAATTTTTGCTTTTCAAGGTACCCCAGGGATAATTTCAGAAAGAAACTACTTATTTTTATTTGTATAGTAACTACTGAAAAAATACTGTCCCAAATCCCCATAACTATGCTTGTAACTCACAACTACCTGATACTTTGCAGATATATTTTCTTTTTCACGAAAAAAGATTCAGATAAATTATTTTCTACATAGAAGAATCATTGTGTAAGCTCCAAAGTCTTACACAAATCAGTTCCCACCTAACCAGAGTTGCATGCAAGATTTTATCAACAAATATCTAGTCCCCCACACCTACTTCAACCTGCACGCCCAAAACTAGGCATGGCATTTTCATTAGTTTCAACTCCTCAACTCTCCTTGATTAGTTAACAAATGGAGAATCGAAATAGGTTTTCCAGTTATAGTTACCTGACAGTAACCAACAGTAGGGTTATGACGAGCATATGCTGTAAGCAAGCGCCTTAATGCATTTCGACCATCCTCATTCAAAGCAGGATGCCCAGGGAAAGTACGGGGCAAATCCTGCATTTAAACAAAAAAGAAAGCTACAGCAAATAAAAATTCTGAGATCTGATATTGAGAAATTCTTCTAAAAGTTGCACAATGTATCCTTGTAAGGAATTATCAACCTTTTCAATTTGCCCTTTCCATTTTTCTTGAGGACCCAAACCTTCTTTGTGTTGTTCATCAACCTTGATGTCATTTGGCTTCTTGTTACAACCAGAATCATAATCTTGAGACAACAAATCCTGGTAGTAGCTTTCACGTCTACGCGCATTTACACCCATAAAAGCTTGCCAAAGCTAAGTTTGGATGCATGAACTTCAGTATGAAGGTAAACCCAAAATAATTCTTACAAAATTGACTTATCATTTATCAAACATACCTCGCCTCTAAGAGCCCTTGGCAATCCTCCACGAACAAGAACCTCCAACTCTTCTTTCCAGGGAGATGTACATTCCAGAGTAACTGTATCCTTTGCTCCACCATTTACAGGCAAACTAGCACTGCTACCCAAAGCAACTTCCTGAGCAGAATCTGATCGCTCCACATCATAAAATTCTTCTTCAGAATCCTCTTCTGATGCCCCTTTGCTTACTATGCTCTTCTTCTTGACACGAATACTCATCATGTCCTCTATTGCGTGGAGTGTAGGCCTGATATTGGACCATTCTTCTATCGTATTTGCCTTTTTATCTTCTACTACTACTGGTACCTCTAAACTTTCTTTTGAGATTTCTTCACCTGAATCATTTCTTTCAGCTTGCAGCTCATGTCTATCACCATCTGATTCTTGAGGGGCAATATCATCTTTTAAATCCTTGTTAATATTAATCTTATCAGCTTCATCTGTTAACCCATCAATGGGCAGTTGAGAAGAATCACATAGTTGTTCCATGAACATTCTCCATCTATCCGATCTTTCTTCCTCCTCTTCCTGTAACAGAAAACAACAGTCAACAAAATAACATGACGACACTCGACAAAAATCTCTCCTATCGTGAACTTGATTTTCATTCATTACATTTATTAAGAGCAATCGGAATCTGAAGAGACAGGTTTCGGTTACGATATCCTAGAATTGATTTAGTCAAATATTGTATTAGGATTTTGTGGTAACTGATAGCATAATGGGTGAGTGCCTGATAGTGCCGTAGGTAGTGGAACATATAGTGCTTTCTGTCAAAGTCTCTTGTATATATAATTCCTGTAATCTATTGATCAATCTCTTTATAAGATGACCCGATCATTATGACATGTTCTTCATTTGTGTTACGAATGCAACCAACTAACCAAGTTAAGAAATTTTCAATTTCCCCAAACCAATTGTTCTAAAAGGAAGAAAGGTATTCATACCTTGTAAATGTTGGCATACTCCTTATATCTCTGCACATGCTGAGATCTAACAGCAAAACCATATGCATCCCTGTACACATTTCATAAAACCAGCAGGTTCGCCCTAATTAGCAACGATACACAATCTAATCTTACTAACTGAACACATTCAGCACAATGAAATCAACAAAAAATGAACAAAAAAGGGGGAAATCCACAATAAAACCATTATCACTTCCAGGATCTCAAATGCCAAGCAACAAGCACCAGATCAGTCAATTCCGAACAAGCACCAACACAATCATTCCCAATTCAATCAACAAAAACAAAAAAATCACAGATACAGAAAAACTGAACCTCTTATGCTCGTGAGGGTTTATGGCCTTGGACTTCATATCAGCCTCCGAATCCCTTACAGAAGAAAGACGAAGTGTCGGTGGTGGAAAAGAAGATCGAAGACCTGGAATTGATTTGTTCAAACGGAATTCAACGCAAAGACTAATTGCTCGTTTGGAGAAGAAGCAAAGCGAGCTGTTACTGTTGTGGAGCTTTTAAACCCCCCACGAACAAAGGGTTATGGCTCCGAATTTTTATCTGTATTTATATTTGTGGAAATTACGGTTTGCTTACAACTTTTTTGAGATGTTGATAAAATAAGACTATTGTGATTTCTTTGCACGGAGATCTATAAAGGTATTTATTAGGATGATGCGGACCGTTGGATGGGGTGAGTTTACTTTTTTTACTTATCGTGCGTCGTACGTGATTATTGCTCACCGTTGCCACGTTACATCGAGATGTCTACGTGGAATTCGAGATTACTTCTCTCTCTTTTCTGTATTTTATATACGGTTTTTCTATTCTACAGTATTTTATACCTTAAAGATATATGTTAATTATATCAATAATGAAAATTAGATTTTCAATTATAAAAGATAATTCCATCACATTAAAAGTTATAGAATATTAAATAAGATAATAAAATATCATTTTGGATTTATTTTGAAGAATTGTCTGCAGAGACTCCTCATGCGAAAATATGTTTATGATGCTGATATGAAGTGTCTAGTTTGGATCGTTTGTTACTATTTAGACGATATCAAAACTCATCGAATTTTAGATGTTCATTCGTAAGAATGTTATAAATTGATATTCAAGTCGTTTTTGAATTCAACCTAATTCTTTTCCTCTAGTAGAAAAAGAAAGAAATCGGAAATTGTGAAAAAAATCTTACTTAGATTCATCAACAAATTACATGATAAACAAAGTTACTTAAACTCAACAATGATTCTCTCGGTAACAATCAAATTAACATACCTCGTAGTTAGTTAAACCTAAATATAGAAGAGTATGAATTCATATTAAACATTTTTATAGAGATAAATAAGAATGATTCTAAGTCATTGGATACATTGACATTCAATGACTTACATTAAACTAGTTACCTCTATTTGTAGTGGGGTAGTTGTGGTGGTCCGGCGGCTTTTCGGCGATCACCCGGTGGTTGTTCGGTAGAGGTCTGGCGGAGGTCCAATAAGTATAAAAATAAATGAAAATTTAAGTCTAATTCAAATTGGTGAACATTTAAATATAATGTGATGAACATTATGTTGATGAACATTTCATTATAATGTGATGAACATTCTGTTGGTGAACATGTAAGTAAAATGTGATGAACATTCAGTAGAGTATATCAAAACAAACGTTTATCAACATTTTGATGAACATTTATGACCATTATGATGAACATTTAAACTAATTGTAATGAACTTTTGAGTAATGAATATTTTATTAAATGCTTGTGACCATTTAAGGATGTTTGATGAACATTTAAGTATGAGATGATGAACATTTAGGTAATTTTTGATGAAGATCAAGTGTTTTTTTACTCGAAATTATATTAAAGTGGTGTTCCACATAAGTGGTGGGTTAGTGGTGGTGCGGTCGTGTTGGTCTGGTGGTGGTCCGGCGGTGGTCCGCCGTTTGTCCAAATAACATAACCATTTAAGTGTAATAAACTTGGTGAACATTTAAGTATAATGTGATAAACATTCTATATCAAATGAACATTTATCAACATTTTGATGAACATTTATCAACATTTTGATGAACATTTATGAACAACGTGATGAACATTTAAGTTGATTGTAATGAACTTTGAGTAATGAACATTTTATTAAATTCTTGTGAATATTGAAGTATGATATGATGAACATTTAGGTGATTTTTGTTGAAAATTAAGTGTGTTTTTAAAAGAAATTATATTAAAGTGGTGGTCCGGTGGTTGCTTGATGGTGGGTCAGTGGTGGTGCAGTGGTGGTTCGTCGTTTGTCTAAATAACATAAACATTTAAGTGTAATAGAACATTTAAGTATAATATGATGAACATTCAATTGGTGAACATTTAAGTAGAATGTGATGAACATTCAGTTGGCGAATTTTTAAGTATAATGTGATGAACATTCAGTAGAGTATATACAAATGAACATTTATGAACATTGTGATGAACATTTATGAACAACGTGATGAACATTAGTAATAAATAATTTTGTAATATTTGTGAACAATTTTATACATCTTTGTGACAATTTTATTCTGGCGAGGCCCAAAGGTGGTCCAACGGTGGTCGGCTGTGGTCGGAGGTGGTCCGGCGATGGTTGGCGGAGGTCTAACGGAGGTCCGGCGGTGGTGACAAGGGATGAGAAGGGGTAACACATGTCATCATATAGGCTTTTGGATCTCTCTTGATCCAAGGCTCCACAATCATTCTCATTTATCATTTTAAGAACTATTATTACATTATACTTTTCCAATGAAGAATCTCTCTAGACTCAATAAATTAACATCATAAACACACTTATCTATACATATACTAAAACAGAGCGTTGTTTTGTCACATGTTGTCCTTACATTCAATTGCCTATGTGTCGACCTCTAAGCTATGCTACATCATCCACCATTTATCTTTCACATCATCCGACTTTATATTTTGATATATATCTTTGAATTAAATAAGTAAAAAAAAATAAAAAAAGATATCTAATACGTTATATTATAAAAAGAAATATCAATTTTTATCTTTTTTCATATTATATCTTTATCTTATATATATATATATATATATTATTATGTTATCATCTAATTAAATTGATTTATTAATGAACTTAAACAATAAAATATAAATCGTAAACTATAAAGTGTAATCTATAAATTATAAACCATATAGTATAAACTAATTAATAATATAAAATATAAATATATTATTAAAATATTTATTACACGCGACCTCGTACATTATACGGGAACACACTCTAGTTTAAACCTAACAAAAGACTCTCTAGACTCGACAAACTAACATCATAAATATAGTTACTCTTTTTTCTGTTTTTTAAAAAGAATTACTTAAAACTAATAAAGACTCTCTAGACTCAACAAACTAACATCATAAATTACTTTCTTTTTCTTTTTTTTTTACTTTTTTAACATAGTTAGTTAAACCTAACAAAAAGACTCTCTACCACGCGGACCTCCTCTTCTTTCTCCCCCAAACTAATTCTTTATCAGCATCAGAATCAACAACAACACCAACAACAGAACCAACATCAACATCAACATCAGCAACAGAACCATCATCAGCAACAACAACAGAACCAACATCAGCAACAACATCAGCAATAGAACCAACATTAGCAACACAACCAACAGAACCAACATCAACATCAGCAACAGAACCATCATCAGCAACAACAACAGAACCAACATCAGCAACAACATCAGCAATAGAACCAACATTAGCAACAGAACCAACATCAGCAAAAGCAACAACATCAGCGACAGAACCAGCATCAGCATCAGCATCAGCATCAGCATCAGCATCAGCATCACAAGCATCAGAATTGGCAACCAGAGCCTTCTCCTCATCAGCAACCTTTTTCTGGACATTCGAAAGCACCAATCCAAGCCCGCCATCATTCCTACGAAACGCCCAAACTTGAATCTCGGTCCCTGCACGCAACTGATTCGAGTCCACCACTTTCATCCATCCTCCACTAATCATATAAGACCAACTAGGCTCCTTGGACGACGACTCAGTCTTCCTCTTCTTGATCGGCAGCTCCTTACTCTGAGACTTCCTCTTCTTCTTCTCACTAAGTTTGTACATCCACTTGACCAATACCAGATCGTGAATATGAAGCCCGAAATCAATCACTTTAATCGGAATCTTGAACAACTTCTCTTTGACATCTTTCATATCCAGTAGAAGCTCTTCTTCCTTGGTCAGGAATGAAGAAGATGGACCCATCACTCTCAGAATTTCTGTGCGAGGCATCGACAGACGAGCTGAGTTCTTGTCGACATCCGACGCGGTGAGTTTCCTGCAAAAGATGAGTTGCAGAGCCGCCTTTGACGAAGCTCCGGCTGATTCAAGAGCCAACGGCAGCGTTTTGGGGATTCTTGCTTCTTCTTCACCTTCTTTGTGTTGAATTTCTTGTTTCCTTTCTTCTTCGATTCTCTGCAACTTTTCGCTGGAGCTCGATTCCTGCGGTTGAATTCCGATGGAAATACTGAAACCAAGCTCCAAACCCTGCTGGTTTTTAGGGTTTTCTTCCGGCGGTGGAATTTCAATGGAGACACCTAAAAGCGTGAAAAAGGAACGTTTCTTCGTAGGTTCCATGAATGAACAAAAAAGAGAGGACAAGGAAAGAAAGCAGAGGAAAGGAAATTCAGAGAATACGAAAGAAGAGGAAAGAAAATTCGGAGAAGAAGATGGTGCGGAAGAATGGATTTATAGGGTTTCTTGAGGCGCAAGCTTACAGTGCAAGTAAGGAGAGTAGGAAAACACAACAGATGATAGAATTCGTTTTTGTATACAATCAACCTATAATAACGGAGTTCTAGATTTGGTTGAGGGATTGTTTTTATTATTTATTTAGTTTTTAGGATATTCTTTACCAAAAGTAATACTCCGTATAATTTAATATATCTAAATATTTATGGCCTGTATTTTAGGGATGTATTTCCGTATTACATAATTTTGATGGGGGTATTTCTGTTGACAAAAGAAAAATTAGAGGATATTGTTTTTTTACAACCAACCTATTATAACGGAGTTCTAGATTTCATTGAGGAGTTTATTTCAATATTTTAATATCTTGGCCAATTGACAATGGGCATTTGCTAAGATATAATTTTAACTAGAGATTTTTATAGAGAAGAAAAAAATAATTACTAAAAATGGATTGTTTTTATTGGTATTTTAAATTCTAGGCAATAACTTTTTCATATTTTGTTTATAAAAATAATTCTATAATGTAATTTATTAATTTAAGAGCCTTAACGACGTTGATTTAATTATTAAAATCATCACCGATTACCGATTTAATACTTCAACTCATATTCTTTATAGAAGAACTAGGTTATTGACCGCGCTTCCTAGGTCATTGACCACGATTACCGGATCTAGTTCTACTATAAAGAATATGACTTGAAGTATTGACCTGGCAATTGGTGATGATTTCGTCGTTGAGACTCTTAAATTAATAAATTACACTATAGTATTATTAAAATATGAAAAAGTCATCGCCTAGAATTTAAAATACCAATAAAATACAATCCATCTTTAGTTAAATTTTTTTCTTCTTGGTTAAAATCTCTAGTTAAAATAGTATATCTTAACAAATGCCCATTGTCAATTCGCCAAGATATTAAAATAGTGAAATAATCCGTTATTATAGGTTGGATGTAAAAAAACAAAAACAATATCCTCTAATTTTTCTTTTGTCAGCAAAAATACACCAATGAAAATTATGTAATACGGAAATCTATAAATATACTAAAACAGAACGTTGTTTTGCTACATGTCGACCTTATATTCAATTCGCCTATGTGTCGACCTCTAATCTATGCTACATCATCCACCATGTCATCCTCCACATCATCCGACTTTATATTTTAATATATATCTTTGAATTAAATAAGTAAAAAAAATCAAAAAGATATCTTATAGGTTATATTACAAAAAGAAATATCGATTTTTATCTTTTATCATATTATATCTTTATCTTATATATATCTATATCTTTATCTATTATTATGTTATCAATTTAATTAAATTGAGTTATTAATGAACTTAAACTATAAAACATAAATCGTAAACTATAAATTATAAACCATAAAGTATAAGCTATAATTTATAAACTAATTAATAGTATATAATATAAATATATTATTAAAATACTTATTATATACGACCCCGTACATGGTACGGGAACACACGCTAGTACATCCCTGAAATACAGGCCATAAGTATATAGATATATTAAATTATATTACTTTTGGTAAAGAATATCCCTAAAAACTAAATAAATAATAAAAACAATCCCTAAACCAAATCTAGAACTCCGTTATTATAGGTTGATTGTATACAAAAAAGTTCTATCATCAGTTGCACTGTAAGCTTATGCGCCAAGAAACCCTATAAATCAATCTTCTGCTCCATTCTCACCGTCTTCTTCTCCGAATTTCCTTTCCTCTGTTTTCGTCTTCTCTGAATTTCCTTTCCTCTGCTTTCGTCTTCTCTTTTTTGTTAATTCAATCACCATGGAAATTCCGTATTTGCCCAAAACAGAACCTACTAAGAAACGTTCCTTTCTCAAGCTTTTAGGTGTCTCCATTGAAATTCCACCGCAGGAAGAAAACCCTAAAAACCAGCAGGGTTTGGAGCTTGGTATCTGTATTTCCATCGGAATTCAACAGCAGGAATCGAGTTCCAGCGAGAAGTTGCAGAGAATCAAAGAAGAAGGTGAAGAAGAAGCAAGAATCCCCAAAACGCTGCCGTTTGCTCTTGAATCAGCCGGAGCTTCGTCAAAGGCGGCTCTGCAACTCATCTTCTGCAGGAAACTCACCGCGTCGGATGTCGATAAGGGCTCAGCTCGTCTGGCGATGCCTCGCACAGAAATTCTGAAAGTGATGGGTCCATCTTCTTCATTCCTGACCAAGGAAGAAGAGCTTCTACTGGATAAGAAAGATGCTGAAGGGAATTTGTTCAAGATTCCGATTAAAGTGATTGATTTCGGGCTTCATATTCACGATCTGGTATTGGTCAAGTGGATGTACAAACTTAGTGAGAAGAAGAAGAAGAAGTCTCAGAGTAAGGAGCTGCCGATCAAGAAGAGGAAGACTGAGTCGTCGTCCAAGGAGCCTAGTTGGTCTTATATGATTAGTGGAGGATGGATGAAAGTGGTGGACTCGAATCAGTTGCGTGCAGGGACCGAGATTCAAGTTTGGGCGTTTCGTAGGAATGATGGCGGGCTTGGATTGGTGCTTTCGAATGTCCAGAAAAAGGTTGCTGATGAGGAGAAGGCTCTGGTTGCCAATTCTGATGCTTGTGATGCTGATGCTGATGCTGATGCTGTTGTTGTTGCTGATGCTGGTTCTGTTGCTGATGCTGATGCTGGTGTTGTTGCTGATTCTGATGCTGGTTCTGTTTCTGATGTTGTTGCTTAAACAACATCAGCATCACAAGCATCAAAATTGGCAAACTCAAACAAGCTCTGCAGGAATCTCCAACACAATTCCATCAAAACAGTACATAGAGTGATGCAAACTCAAACAAGCTCTGTAGGAATCTGATGGTGGGTGAAGATTTGAGAGAAGAGCCTTAAAGCCATGTTTCTGTAAGCGCGTTGAGTTAGATGAATCCCGTCCCAACTGATTCGCTTCCAAGGCTCGGAACATAAGGGCACCCCTACACCCGATCCACACGGCCTGCTCGTACTTCCACAACATGGCTCGAATACTTTATCCTGATCGAATCCAAGGGAAGCCGCATTGTTAAGGACATATGTGAATGCAGAGTAGTAGTCTCCATAATGAATGGCCACATTCGGGTGTTGCTTCTTCAATTCTTCTATTGCTCGATTAAGTTGCTCGTTGTGTAATCTTGCGAAACCATTAAGCCTTTTCAGACATCCGTGGTTGTCGTATGAAGTCGGATCACTGGATGCGAAGTTGTTGCGGTAAATAGGCATGCACCCGATTGGGAAGTTTCCGGGGACAATTACTGTTTTAGCACCAGCTTCAATCACCTCCTGCAACACCAAATATTAATTGATTAAGTCCAATTTCAAGAAAACAGAACAGAATTCAATGGTATCTAGAATCAGACATATGCACTTACATTTACTGCGTTGACAATAGATTGAACCACATGAGGAATGAATTGGCTGACAACTTCTGTAGGTCTGTGTCTCGTCAGAAAATCATAGTTGTAGTCGTTGCCTCCGATTTCGCCTAAAAGAAATAGACTTCGTTCCAGCTTCTTGTGCTTGCAATCTGCACGTAAACATTTAACCGATTATATTTATTCACAAACCCGAGATATATATATAAGTGTTGTGACGGATGTGGGCAAGACGAGACAAAAAACAGATATAAACAAAAGAATACAACATGTGTTAAATAAGATTGTATATTTCAGATGAGAAAACAGATTACAAGACTCATAACAAACAGATTACAAGTCCACATGCATAAACCCGACTATTGATGTATACAAGTGTTACGACGGATTTGGGAAAGACGAGACAAAAAACAGATATAAACCAAAAAAACACATGTGTTGGCTACATCATCTGGGCAAGTAATTGTATTTCAGACGAGGAAACAGATTACAAGACTCACAAGAAACACACGTACCAGCAGAAGAAGAGCAAATAGAGTCGAGATGAGAACGAAACCATCCGAGCTGGACAGAAAGAGAGCTGTGAGGTGCACCGGGATAGTTGGAGGCATTACGAGCAGTTGCTCCGGCAACCGCAAAGTTGACGCCGTGAGAGAAGTCGGCGTCTCTCTGCAAGTAGGGATTCACAAGCGGCAGACTCAATGCTCTTGCTGCGCACATGTCAAACCAAAGTCAAAATCTATCGATCATAATCAAACAACCAAAGTTCATAGGTTATATAAGAAAGTAGTTAACGTACCCAAGAAGTCGACCATGAGAAGGCCGTTAGAGCAGCGACCAGTTGGCCTCTGGAAGATGGCTTGGCCATAAGGAGGATGCGAACATGGAGATAAAGGAAGCTCTCTCATCAGATTTCCGGTGTCGGAAATCGAGTCTCCGAATTGGTATATTGAATCAAACCTCGCCGGTAACGAAGAAGAAGAAGAAGAAGATGCAGCAGCAGCAGCTGATGGCGAAAGGCAAAGAAGAAGAAGAAAGGAGACAGCCAACAATAACACAGAAGAAGAACGGGAAGCCATGATGGAAGAAAACACGAAGGAGAAAAGTAGAGGAGAATTGAGGAGGGGGCTATTTATACACGAGATATAATACTGCTTACTTTCTACGAATTGGTATCTTTGTGATCAAGTAACATATAGGATTTGATAGTTGATGGAGTATTTAAGGAAGTAATCCACTGTTACGAAAAAGATATTTATTCCTCAAAAGATACTGAAATTAATTATAGGCGGTCTCTGAATTGGAAAAATCAAGTTTAATAAGATCCCTAATCCAAACATTGGTGACCCTGGAATATATGTCGTGGGGCTTGTTTGGCTAAAAAATAATTGATTGTATAAGAATTTAACATAATTTTAATCAAACATATACGCAAACAAAATTAATAATCAGCTTAATACTATTGATTTTAGGATCGTTCAGAATCGGAATCGAGCGAGATCAGTTTCGTTGGGTCCGTATCGATCTCAGCTTTCACCAGATATGTCTCTCACGCGATTTCGATTTCGAACGAGCCCCGATGAATCACCCGAATCCGCGTAAGTATGTTAAATGTTAAAATAAAATAAAAAATAAAAGAACACATGACAACGTCTTTCTCGCTTAAATTTTTTTCCCTCGTATGGACGCCATAACAACACCTCATAGGAAGACTTATTATTTTTAAACTAGCTTAACTCTAGTGTCTTACACGGGATTTCATAATACTATTATTTTTAAATTAATATATATAGTATATAATCAAATTTATTTGATTAATGTTTAAATTAGTAAAAAGTTCTATAATTTAGATTAATATATGTAGTATATAATCAAATTTATTTTATTTTATTAATGTTTAAATTAATATAAAGGCAATTTATAGAACTTATGATTAATTTCCAATATTGTTAATTGATTTATTTTCAAATAAATAAAGAACAAATATAGATTTATGATAGTCTTTTATATATAATTTATTTTAAAAATAAAGAAATGAAGGGGGACAAATAGAATGTGACAAAAGCTAGTTTCTACTTTAATGTATATATATAGTAGATTTTGACGAAAATGATATAAGTATACAAATGCGGTGAAAAATAAGCTTGTATTTATAACAATTAAGATTATATTGTTTTTCATAAAATACATCTCCTAAAGTTAAAAATAATTAAACATCTTATTTTAATTTTTTAAAATAAATATAATAAATATAATAAAATAATTAATATGATATAAATACATATTTGGATAATATATATTATTATGAAAAAAATTTATATGATTTTTTTGTGAATCTTTAATTCTCAATTCCAATGTGAAATTAATTTATAAGTTATTAGAATTTTTGTAGGAAACTCTTTTTAATTAAAAGTTGTTTAAATTTTAGATATACCTAAATTAGAAATAATTTAGATATTGTATCATCAAATCTTTCCATATAATTGTGTAATCCAATAATATTTATAAAAATATCTAATTAAATGACATGTGGCAAGAAGTTTAATTTGGATGCAATGTGTCAATTTGAGTGGAGAGATGACATGTGGAAAATTTGGTGCTTTGCTTTGATATATATATATAGTAGATTGAACTTGGTTCCGATAGAGTTCGTTACAAATTTCTAAACCTAATAAAAGTGCTATATTGAGAATTTGTTTTAGATTACGCCTACAACGGAAATTTGTTCTAAAAAATGCATATTTCAGGAAAAATTTGAGTTTTACAGTGATTTAAAACGCCACGACGTGGAGTTTAAAGATTGACTTTATATCACAGTTATGTGAACCGGGTTATAAGGTATACCTTTTACCTCGGTTCTGTAAACTCCGAGCTATAAAGTCCCAAAACTTTTGAAATCCGGGGTATAAAGTTGATTTTAAAACGCCACGACGTAGCGTTTTAATACTTTATACCTCGGAATTTTCATGACCGTGGTATAAAATCAATTTTTTTAAAATCAAAGTTAAACGTCACGTGATAGCGTTTTTATTGCGGTGTAAAAATCCATACGTGACGTATGGAACTGTTCCATACGCGACGTATGGATTGGTTTTTGAAAAAATGCAATCGATACGCGACGTATGATTTTAATCCATGCGTGACGCACGAGACAAGGCGGTAAATAGCAATTGGAGTGGACAGTGAACAGCAAGCGCCTAAAGCTAGAGGTTGAGAGCCGATTCAAACCATGAGCATGAAGTAGAGAAGGCTCCCGGTCCGGTCCGGTCCGGTTCAGCCCGGTTCAGTCCGGTTCGGGCTGAACCGGACCGGTTTTTTATTAAAAAAAATAAACAAAAATTATTTTTAAAAAAAAAATTAAATTTTTTTTAAAAAATAACCGGTTAACCGCCGGTTAAAAAAATTTTAAAAAAAAATAAAAAACCGGCGGTTCGAAAATCTTTTTTTCTTGAACCGGAACCGGACCGGGTCAAAACCGGTTCGAACCGGTTCCGGTCCGGTTCCGGTTTTGACCCGGTCCGGTTCCGGTTCGAACCGCCGGTCCGGTCCCGGTCGAGCCATCCCTAGCATGAAGTATAGTAGATAGATATGTACATTTTTTGCCTGTAATAATCAACTGTACTTATTTGCCTGTAATAATCAACTGTACTTATTTGCCTGTAATAATCAACTGTACTTATTTGCCTGTAATAATCAACTGTACTTATTTGCAAGTTTTATAGAGATGGAACATAATGCCTTCGTATAATAACTACAGTTGATTATTACAGGCAAATAAGTAGACTAAATAGATTATAGATATGTAGTTACTTACTTTCGAAAAAATTTGTAATGGATGGAGATATAGATAATTTGTCATGTTTAAACTTTAGAAGTAGTTATGAGAGAAAGTTGTTTTTGTTTGAGATTCTTAAATGGCGATAAACTCTCCAACCACAAATTTATAACTCGCCTCCGGGTTTAGATGCGTCCAAATTATCCACGCTGGATCTTGGCGCACTCTAATTGCGTCCTTTTTTAACCTTCATATTTTCAGATTTAAAAAAAAAACGATCTAGTTTAGACGTATTACATATGCGCCAAAACCGAATAAAAAAAAGATATAGAAAATAATTACTGTGCCCAACATCGAGTACCACTTATATAAAAGTGGGTGCGGGATTTTTTTTCGTGTTCTTAAATGTGTTGTTCTTGCTAGCAGATTTGTAAAACTTTTTTTGTCTCGATTCATGCGTTTGGAGAACAATCGTAAACCTCATGATCGAGCAATCGTGAGAAAATGACACGAACATCGAGGATTTGTTTGGTAAATAGTTTACGGTGAAAAAATAAACATTTACTTTAATAACTACATAAACACATAGAAATATAAATAAGCTTTATTGATTGATCTGATTTCATATTAATCAGAAATTACACATATGTAGAAATTACATACAAATAATATCTTCAGTATGCTTCACCAATCAACACTAATTAATACATCTTACAAAAACTTAATCAAACATACACTTCAAACTTCCCCAATCCCTAAAATATGAACCAATCAATCAATCATGCATGAATCCTTACAAAGTTCAAAGTCTCATCATTAATCCAATCATACTTCATCTCAAACGGATTCTGCATCGTCTTCACCGGATAATCCTCAACACAATCCTCCCAAACATTCCCATCTTTCAAGTCCCTCATCACCTCCCACAAACAATTGTTACACTTAAACCCTGCACCAAAACTTATCATCAAAATCTTCTCTCCTTTCTTGAGCCTCTTCTTAGCTTCCATGTACCCCAAAACATACCAAAACCCAGCTGCAGAAGTATTCCCCCATCGATGAAGAGTCATCCTAGCTGGCTCCAAATCATAGTCACTTAACTTTAAGCCCTTCCCAACTCCATCAATTACGGCTCTGCCACCAGGGTGTATGCAGAAATGTTGCACACCGGTTTTGAAATCAAGCCCCGTCCCGACTTCCTCGAGCTTCGTGTTGCCGAATCTGTTCTTGCTGTACGAGGTTACGGTGTAGCGAACGAGCTCTTTAATTGGCAGGATTCGCGGTGCGAGAACGCGGAGATTCTCTGTGGAGAAGATCAGATCGAGAGAGTGTGTCACAATGACTGTTTGAAATGTTTTAATTAAGAAAACTAGGTCCAAGTAGTTTTATTAGTTTTTGTTAATGAAAATTAACTCCTTGAGTTTCTTCTTTTCCCTGAGACAGGGGTTAGTTTCTAAACGGTGAAAAACCGCACTCATCCAAATTTCACCTTACACTCACCTGGGGATTACACGACGTGTAGTTGGCTTGAACTAGATTTATTTTATGGAAAAATAGGCCAACTACACGACATGTAGTTGGAGTAAACCGATTCAGCAGTAAACTGGTTCAGTAGTAAACTGATTATCATACATGTTTCCTAATTTATTTTAAATCTGGTTTTTTTTTTAAAACTGGTTTAGAAATATACCGGGATGACGTCATCGCTGACGTCAGCAAATTAAAATTTGTTTTTGATCCGACTTCACACTGGTATAGTTGGCCTACACTTAACCATTTTAGTTGTTATAGTCCAACTACACGACTTGAAGTTGGCTTTTGATCCGACTCTGGTCCAACTACACAACGTGTATTTGGCTCGGGTGTAGTTGGCCCATCCGGTTCACCACATGGTCTGGACCGGACCGGCGGGATCCAGTTTGATCTATTTTTTTACTTAAAATCTATTTAATTTTTTATTTTGAACCAGTTTCCAACTACACGACGTGTAGATGGGATGAACCAGATTTTTTCCTGAAAATTTTCAACTACACGTCGTGTAGTCCCTATATGAGTGTACGGTGAAATTTAGATGAGTGCGCGGTTAAATCGACTTTTTTAAAGGGGTCATTTTCCTAATAAAAACTTACACATTGATTATTTATCCGACTTACCAGTGAAGATCTGAGCCGCGGCTTTTACTAGGTGTTTAGTGAGGCGGAATCCTGCATGGCCCTCAGAGTCTTCCATTTGGTAGCAACATTTGTAGGCTTCGTCGTCTCTTCCGAGATGGGTTCGGACCATGGTTTTGAGCTGGAGTAATGCTAGATGTTTGAGGCTTTTTCGGTTCGTGAACATCATTGAGCATCCTCCGGATCTGAAAAGGGTGTTGGATAGCATGAATGATCGGTCTTTCCCGTTGTACCTGTCCGGAGAAAAGATTAGTACTTCTTGTAGGATTTTGTGGTTGTTTATACGGAGTACATGAGAATGAGATCCATGTAAGAAAAGTGATTTTTAAAATACTGCTAATCGCATTTTAACCTCAACAATATCAGTTAAGTTTTTATTGTCATCTTAGAGTGTGAGAGAGGGTTTAAAATGCTCCTTAAGTGTGAACATTAAAAATATGTGAACATTAACTATGAACGATTAAGGTTCACACATAAGCTTAACTATGAACCTTATATGTGAATTAGTACTATAGGTTCACATATAAGGTAGTAATGTTTACAGTTCGTATTTAACATCGTAAGAATTATTTTAATCAGATCCTCCCTTAGAGTGCTATCCTGTTAAGTTTTAATTGTTGTTTTAACTATTTTTTTTCTTGATTTTCCCTCATATTTTAATATTAAATTTAGTTTGTAATTTATTATAATTAATATTAATTAAGGAAATTAAACAAGGTTCATTATGGCAAAAAAATTGTTTTCTTATTTGTCTTAAAACTGTTAGAACGAAAATTATTTTTTAACGGAAGGAATAGTATAGAAGTTTCGTGTTGGTCCTGTCGGGAAAAAGACTAATATTTCTTAGTATTATTTTTGTTCGTTTATGCAAGAGATCCATGTAAGAAAAACTGTTTTTTAAAATTCCGCTAAACGCATTTAAACCTCAACAGTATCATAGTATTAGAGTGTTGGAAAGGATGTTGGGAAGCATAAATGATTGGTCTTTCTTGTTGTACTTGTCGGAAAAAAAATCTACTATTCCTTGTATGATTTTTGTTGGTTTATGGATGAGATCTTTAGCTCTAGGTAAGAAAAGTGATTTTTAAAATTCCACTGAATGCATCTAAAATTCAACAATATTATAGTATCAGAGTGTGATTTTAGTACCAGTTTGGACCAAAGGATTCGGTGCTAACAACAATGGCATAAGAGTTCTTGTGGACCTTAAACAACTGACGAACGAGGTCGATGGCGATGATGCTGGCGCTACAACCCATTCCCGTTATATTAAACGTCTTGACGTCAGGCCTCATTTTGTAACGGTTTACGATCCTAGCAGTTAGCGACGGAACACATGCTAGTAACGAGACGTTAACGACAAGGATGTCGATTTCTGAAGGAGAGATAGTAGTTTTCTCGAAGAGTTTGTCGAGAGTCTCGAACATGACTTCATCCATCTCGAAGATGCCATCTGAGACAGTTGGAGAGCTTTCCCTGCCTTCGACGACGTTTTGGGGGCAATAAGTCGACTCTCCGATGCCAGATCTGACCATGGTTTTGAGGAGATAACGATATTGCTCGAGGCCTAAGTTTTTGTTACGCCAAATGATTTGCGCGGCCTTTTGTGTGTCCATTCGCCTCTCCTCGGGTGGCTTGTAGCACTCGTAGTTGAGCATGTAGCAACATTGGTCTTGTTTTTGGATGAATCTTTTTAGAAAGATGAGAGAAATGTAGAGAAGAGAGACTAAGGAGATTGTTGTTAGAAACTCCATGAGAAGAGTAAGTAGTAATGCACTAATGCTTATGGTTTGAGGCTCTTATACTCGATAGTTTTTAAGGTGCAAAACTGTGTATTTATTTATTGTATGTTGACAAACATTTAAAACCTTACCTAAACTGACCCAATTTGACAAAATCCAGCCTGGATTTCTTGGTCCCATCTCATGGTAGTACAAGGGGTTTGTAACTCCTACAACTACCACCACCACACTGAATGAGTAGAGGTGGTCACGAGTTTTAAGCCCTAAGATTTAATGTTATAATCATGTTTTATTAGGATCAACCAATTGCAGTCTAGTTCGGTTTCAGTTCCGATTGATAGCTAGTTTATAAACTAACTTTATATTTTATAAACTCTTTTCTTTCTCGTCTTTTTTAGGTACGCGAATGACAAAAAATCGATACAGAAGGAGGTATGTAAACACGTTTGTTCGTAGGTGCGAGAGGCTGGATTTCGGCGTGCTACAAAGAGCTCGAGCTCGTCCAAAGAAGAGCTGGAGAGATGATACAGATGAACTTGACACACTTAGCATTGGCAGACGATATGGCTCAAGATAAAAACACCTGGAGGCAGTGGCGGACCCAGGATTTTCATCCAGTGGGGGCCTGTTTTGTAAAAAAAAAAGCGACTGTACGACAAATTTTTTTTTTGACGGTACGAGAAAAAAATTACATAAATTCTCTCAAGAATCTATCTGGTCCATAAGGAAATTACATTAACATAATAATTAACAAGATCATCTCCTAGTCGACATAAATCTTACAATAACATTTTTCAAGGTGCCATGTTATGAAATCTCATAAGAATTTCTTTGGTGCCAATAGATCTAACTAAATCCTTTTCAATGTAAGAAACCAAACAATCATTCATTAAATCATTTTCTAATCGATTGCATAACAAAAAGAAAAATAAATACCTGAAATAATACATAGTAATTCAAATAAAAAATTAAAAAAAAATTGAATTTTTTTTCCAATTTTTCCCCACTGGCCCTTGAATAGGTCCGCCGTTGCCTGGAGGGATAAGATAATGATGACAAAACTATAGAGACTTTGTAGTAAGAATGATCATAGAGACCTCACTTTCTTTCGCAATGTCTCTTACAGTCGTTGTTTCTATTTTTCGTTTTTATTTTGTTGAGTCGGACTGTCGGTTGACATCCTTTCTCGACAAGTGTCGGGTATGAATTGCTCACATCTAGCCTCACAGACCGTGCTTCGGCGGAAAAACAATGGTTTGATTGTTTGTTGTTGTTATTGTTGAATAACGAAAAATCGATGTCGAAACGAAAATAACAAATGCAAGGTTTAAATAGTGTTGTTTATTACCAAGGGTTAAGATCTAAGAAAATAGAAATACACATTAACCTAACTTCTATATATTTATTTTAGTTTTTTTTACAGATATTTTGTTTCATGGACAAGATAGAATCGTCACATTACTTCCCATGTGACAAGATAGAATCGTCAAATGCAAGGTTTCATGGACAAAATAGGGCCATTTGCTTTTTCGACACTATTCACAAACCGAGAGAATCTTCTCGTCTTCTTTCAATATATAGAAATAAATATAGGCATGTGAGATCTCGTTTGATTCGTCTCAATGAGTACTTTGAGAATATTAAAAAATTATAATTTTTATCGTCGTATATTTAGAGATATTAACGTTACAAAATGTATCTTGACAAATGTGTCAAAAGCAAATAGGAAGATCGTTAAGGGACGGAGGGAGTATTGTTTTTCTTACCTTGAATGTCATGTTGAAATGATTTACAATATTGATACTAGATCGATCAGTAAATGTATGCAATCTTCCAGCTCCAGGAACTATAGAGCAAGGTTGTTGTTGCAGCTGGATTTTAGAAAAGAAAATAATAAATAATAAATAATAAATAATAAATAATAAAAAATAAAAAATAATTGGATTATGTTAAATCTTGCTTGCGCTATGTTCTGAAGTGTAAGTATAAAGTTTTCACCGAAAAAAGAAGAGAAGTGTTACTCCCTCCGTCCCCAAATGTTCTTCCATTGATATTTTTGACACTATTTACATTGTAAGATAATCTTCGATATATCGTCTAATATATAAGAAAAAATATAGTAATATGAGATCTTGTTTGATTCGTTTCAGCGAGAACTTTAACAATATCAAAAATTTATAATTTTTATTAACGTATATTTAGAGATATTTACGTTACAAAACGTGTCTCGACAAATGTGTCAAAAGGAAATGAGAAGAACATTAGGGGATAGAAGGAGGACTAAAATAAAGTCAGTCTAGCGAGTGAGGCTTCAGTATATTCTTTCTGTCAAATGTTATCCATTCACTAGATATAGTCATATAGAGCATAAAATATCAGCTAATTTTATTGTATTTCTCAAAGATGAATACAAAAATATTTATTCATTAGTACATTTATGAGGTAATGTAAAACGTATGTAGTATTCAATAATACAACAATACTATTAGGTTATTTTTCCGCGCTTCGCGCAGGCCAAAGACGTTTTATTTTTGTCGATATTTGTATACTTAAGATATTATTTTCATATATGTATTTTTGGAGTAGTTTTTAATAAAAAATAATATCTCTTATATATGTACCAAATCACACAGTCGTTGACGATGCTTGATTGCTCTTCGTCGCCATACGGATTGGAGGCGAAGAGCCAAAAAAAGATGAAAATGGTAGAAATATCAACCAATTAAGCACATAGTTATGATTTTATTAGACATTTAAAGAGTCTCAACGTCATTACTTTGGACAATACCAACCAATTTATATACAGAGAGATTTAAAAATTATTAATTATATTTACTTATTATTGAATATTAACAATTTTTTAGTATTAAGAATTATTAATTTAATGCATTCAATAGCTAAATTTGATATCATTGAGTTGAAGAATATAAAGACTTTTAAATATTAATTTTATAGCTTGAAACTAAGAGAAGATGTAGTTTTGGATTAAATATTTATGATGAGAGGAGTTATGTTTTGTTCATGCATTAAATAGATACGGATTTTATTTACTTTCGGCCAAGATCAATCAACTTATATATATATATATAGATTATTCACTCTACTCAACTTCACTGACCACACAAATTAAGGCCTACATCATAGATTAACCATAGAAAATAAATGGTATATATATGCATATAAGAATATAGAGTAATCTAAATGAATCAATAATCTAAGAAAATGTATCGCAGGAGAACGACCACTAATTCGAAAACGTACCGTGAGAACGACTGCTTTTATGAATCGAATTTTCTAATATAGGACCTAATGACATAAGATAAAAAATGTTATAACGGAAATAAATGTAAAATATTTTGATTATGAGTTATATTTTTTATTGTGATAGATTTATATTTCTTTTATGTAGGAAATTCGTTTTCATTACAAGTAAACTTAATATGCGCTCTTTATGACATAGATTAGAAAAACCATTTATGAATATCTTATAAAATTAATGAAATTCGTATACATGCAATATAATTGTGTTTTTATATGCAACAAAATACTGGCTATGTAAGAATTAAACTAGTTGCTTGGTCGTTGGACCCTAGTTGCAATTACTCTCGTCTTTTCAAGTTAGGTAACACATTATTGCGGAGTACGTACGGAGTATTTATCTTTGCATACTTTTATACATCTGCTGCCTAAATCCTAATTATTCATTTTTGTAAGTACATGCAATTCTTGTGGATGGATCTCCAATCTCATCGTTAAAATCATACACTGCTCATATGAAATGTGATTGTCTGCATAAGATTTAATGCTCACGTTCGAAGGCTTAGATCAAGTTCAGGCACAACAATCTTTCCACAATCGGTTGTAGAACGTGTATGAAAGACGTACTGTTTTTCTAGAAAAAGTAAGTGTTTAATAAGTAAGGATAGAAAATAGAAATATATATAGTAATCCCTCCGTCCCTTTAAGTTAGTCACATTGTCCTTTGCCCTTGGATTAAGATAAGTCTAATCAAAACAAAATTGTAACCAATGAGAAATTTATTAGATGAAAAAAGTTCATTTGATTGATAAAGTGTTGCTAAAATATGAATAAAATAAATAAAGTAAGGGTATTACGGGCAAAATTTAATGGATAGAAATGAAAATAAGACTAACTTTAAGGGACGTCCAAAAAGGAAACGGAACTAACTTAAAGGGACGGAGGGAGTAGTTTATAATAATTAGTTTTATGAGTTTTTTAATTTAAGCTAATTTTAACCGCTTTGGTTATTATTAAATCTCTATATAGTTAATAAAGCAAAACACTATACTCATCAATAAACTATGTCACATCATCTACTCATCAATAAACTATGTCACGTCATGGCACGCCATTTTTTCAAAAATGAAATTAAATATATATGTTTAAAGATAATTAACCTAATTTTAAATCAATTTGTATAATATTGATTATAAATTGATTTAAATCTTTATATAATTGATTTAAAAATTTAAAATAAACATAAATATATAATGCATAATTTTATTTATATTAATGTTATTACTACTACTACATATAATTATAAATAGTTATAAAAATCGTTGTGCAAATTTCGCGCATGATGCAGGAATAAAGCTAGTTAATACTACTACATCAACCTTCTAACATGTCAACCTTCTAACATAAGATTCAGACCCGTCGATTAGCCGGTTCAGACCGACCGAACAGGGCCCCAAATATTTTGGGGCCCAAATTTGTGTAAAGCCCATGTAGAAAATATGGTAGTTTTTCTTTTTGATAAATTGTAAAAAAGAAATTGATATCAGCTTTATGCCTATTGACTCTCTGCCTCCTACCCTTCTCCATTGTTTCAAATTTCAATCTTCAACTGCATAATAACATTAATGGCTACAACAATTACCAAAGCACTTTCAAGAATCAGCAAGTCTGTATGTGGTATGTATTACATAAATCTTTAATTGCTTCTTTGTTCCTTTCAATCGTCTCTTTTCCATTAACCTAAAAATTGCATCTTTGTTCTTTGAACTTTGTAGCTCTCTTGAGTCTCTTCTCTCGCTCAACAAGTCGGTATATCTGTAATTGCTGATTTTTAGTGGCCGATGAGTTTAATAGGGGCCTAATTTCGAAAATTGGTATGAGAGGCCCTGATAAGAGTTATTCATTTGGTCATTGAATTTTTTGAAGTTTGGTTCAATTATGAAAATTTCTCTAACTTTCGAGAGTTATTTTACTAATTTGTAAATAAAATTAAAAAAAAATTATATCAAAATTACCCTATTTACTTTCCTTATTTAGTAGTAATAATATAATAAATTAAAAAGCACATCTGATAATAAGTATGAGGACCGGACATGTATGAAAATATTGGGAAAAAATCTAGTGATGATGCATCATTAGATAAGGACTGAGAATGATGCACACAAACGATATAATTAGTGCACACCCGTTATAAAATCTTGAAACACATAATCTGTATTCGGCAAAATGGGTTAAATAAGACATTATCTCAAGTACATTTGGTGATAGTCCTTCTTCGATCTGGAATCGTCTTTTTGTCAAACCAATAATGGATTTCTAAGTATAAGCGTATTATAAGCTATTAACTTTAACCACCGAACACATCCTAGGTCAAAATATTTAAAACAACAACTACCTTAACACAAAAAATGAGGCTGGAATGACAAAAAATGTTAAAACGAAAATACTAGAATAAAATAAATACTCCTACATTGTATCTCTTCTTTTCCGATCGGCCCCAAGAATTTCAAAATGTTGTGTAAATAGTGAGGAACGAAGCAGTACGTATACCTCCATAATTACATGCAAGTAGACCCGGCAGAAATTAACCCGACCCGCAAACCCGATCCGACCCAACCCGATTTTTCTGGGTCATAACCCGTCAAATTGAACCCGTGACCCGTTTTTGTCAAACCCGATTGACCCGATTTTTTTTGGGTCAAAAATGGGTTGACCCGCCCCAACCCGTTTTTGACCCGAAAATTTGGCCAAAAAGATAAAAGTAATAAAGAAGCGGAAATTGTAAATTTTACCCAAAAAATTGTCAACACACTAGATAACTATTGTCAACAACATTAATAAACTGTCAACACGTTGGACAAATTGTCAACACACTAGATAATAAATTGCAAACATGACTAATTAATTAGTCAACACAATTAAATAAACTGTCACTAAGACTAATCAACTGTCAATATGGATAATTAAACTTTTAGAGAACTAGTAAAGTAAACTGTCAACATGGCTAATTAAATTGTCAACAAGACTAAATAAACTGTCAATAGGACTGGTTAAATTGTCAACACGACTAATTAAACTGTCAACGAGACCAATAGACTGCCAACATGGCTAGTTAAGTTGTCAACACGGCTAACTAAATTGTCAACATCATTAATATTTTGTCAACAACACTAATAATCTATCAATAACACTACTAAAATGAAGTGCCAATACCATTAATGTACAACTTAGTCTTATTAGGCATATAAAGTAAGGTCTCGCTTATTAGGCATATAAAGTATCAATAATGTACAACTTAGTCTTATTATACAAAACGAGGCTCGAAACTATGTGTAAACACTAAAAGGCCTTAAATGAGATTAAGGTCCAATTTGGCAAAACGATGTCTGAATGGATTGAAACTTGATTTCAATGTCTATTAGAGATATTTGACCATGTGGGTAACTCTCAATCAAAACTTCTTCATGTTCAAGTAACACCTCCTTTTCTAAACATCAAACTAGTCATCACTCTCTAACTTGTGGCAATATGTATGGTCAACAACATCGATGTATTATTATGATTGAAAAAATTATACAACTTAGTCTTATTAGGCATATAAAGTCCCATTAAGGTCTCGCTTACACTAAACGAGGCTTGAAACTATGCGTAAACGCTCAAAGACCTTTAAAGGCCTTAAATGGGCTTAAGGCCAATTTGGAAAAACGACGCCCAAACGATGTCGGAATGGAATGAAACTTGGTTTCAATGCTTATTAGAGATATTTGACCATGTGGGTAACTCTCAATCAAAACTTCTTCATGTTCAAGTAACACCTCCTTTTCTAAACATCAAACTAGTCATCACTCTCTAACTTGTGGCAATATGTATGGTCAACAACATCGATGTATTATTATGATTGAAAAAATTATACAACTTAGTCTTATTAGGCATATAAAGTCCCATTAAGGTCTCGCTTACACTAAACGAGGCTTGAAACTATGCGTAAACGCTCAAAGACCTTTAAAGGCCTTAAATGGGCTTAAGGCCAATTTGGAAAAACGACGCCCAAACGATGTCGGAATGGAATGAAACTTGGTTTCAATGCTTATTAGAGATATTTGACCATGTGGGTAACTCTCAATCAAAACTTCTTCATGTTCAAGTAACACCTCCTTTTCTAAACATCAAACTAGTCATCACTCTCTAACTTGTGGCAATATGTATGGTCAACAACATCGATGTATTATTATGATTGAAAAAATTATACAACTTAGTCTTATTAGGCATATAAAGTCCCATTAAGGTCTCGCTTACACTAAACGAGGCTTGAAACTATGCGTAAAAGCTAAAAGACCTTAAAAGGCCTTAAATGGACTTAAGGCCAATTTGGAAAAACGATGTCGGAATGGAATGAAACTTGGTTTCAATGCTTATTAGAGATATTTAACCATGTGGGTAACTTCCAATCACAACTTCTAACATTTCAAATAACACCTCCTTTGTAAAACCAAACTAGTGATAACTGTATAACTTGGCGCAATATGTATGGTCTACAACATCGATGTTGATTATTGTTCGAAAAATTATACAAGTTAGTCTTATTAGGCATATAAAATATCAATAAGGTCTCGCTCATACAAAACGAGGCTCAGAACTATGCGTAAACGCTAAAAAGCCTTAAATGGGCTTAAAACCCAATTTGACAAAAAGATGCCCAAATGATGTCAGAATGAAATGAAACTTGATTTTAATGTCTATTAAAGACATTTAACCATATGAATAAAATTTAATCAAAATTTCTAACTTTTCAAATTACACCATCCTTGTAAAATTTAATCATTTAATCAAAATTATTTTCGTTTTAATACTCTATCTATCTTGAGTTGCATTAAACGATGGATTGATTATGGTTGTGAAGATGTGTTTTGATTTTGAGCAACATATCAGGTCTTTATTTGTCGTCGCATTGAACCTACCGTGTTTTATTTAGTCGATGGTTATTGACTTGTCCATAGGTTGTAAATTGTAATTTATAAATGTTTTCATTCGTTTTTTTTTCAAATATTAGCTAATCTACTAAAAGTTACTATGCCAAACTTATTCAAATAAATGAAAAGAAGGTAATGTAGTGGTGTTGCTATCGAAGCATACATTAAAATTTGCAATTAAGATTGACCCAAATTTAACATCAATATTTCGTAACGACTCAACTTGTTATGTCTCGGTAAGTTTTTACTCAAAGCGACTCGATCTGACAATAAATCCGTAACAAACGACTTGTTTGACTCCAAAATTTTCGACCCAAACCCGACCCGCCTATAAACCCGTAACAACCCGACCTGTTTGACCCGGTAATTTTAGACCCGAACCCGACCCGACCCGCCTATAAACCCGTAACAACCCGACCTGTTTGACCCGGTAATTTTAGACCCGAACCCGAACCCGAACCCGACCCGCCTATAAACCCGTAACAACCCGACCTGTTTTGACCCGGTAATTTTAGACCCGAACCCGACCCGACCCGCCCATAAACCCGTAACAACCCGACTTGTTTTGACCCGGTAATTTTAGACCCGAAATGACCCGACCCGAAAAATACCCGACCCGGAGCACCCTTAACCCGAACCCGACCGACCCGACCCGATTGCCAGGTCTACATGCAAGCCAATAAATGTGTACGTAGAGATAGCAACAAGCCAACAACTCATTGGCTAAACATTGACTCGTTGACTCATCGATCTATCTCTCTATACATTCCACAATCCAAGTATCCAACCAAATAAATTTATATTTATATAATAATCCATGACTTTGAGAAAGTAAATGTAAACTGTACCTCATTACTCCTCTTAAACCCTACATATTTCCAATCTTTTAATAGCTTCGTAAGAACACATACATCTGCCTCTTTGCCGTTACTTGCCTCCTCCATTTGTTCGTCAAAATCTCAATCTATTAATCCCTATTCCTTTCCGCCTCCAGCCAACTTCTACAGTTCCTTCTCCTCCCGTCTAATTCTGCACCACACTTCAATCGATCGATGGAGTATTCCGAGAGGGCTTCCATTGAAGAAGAGCGCGCGGAGCCAGAAGAAGCTTTTGCGCCGCTAGATCGGGCGGCGGATGTCGGGACGCTGTCCGTTGAGAGGCCGTTCGAAGTCAAGATAGTTCTGTAGGGTCGCTGTCCGTTGAGAGGCTGGTATCATACCTTCGCTGAATGTTTCGGCCGGACTTCTCGAATTCTTCTTCGTCTAGACGTGGACGAAATTGCTCGAGAAGGCCGGTCTTCTTCGACAGTCGTTCACTAGGCAGGAGAACACAATTATCCAGTCCAGGACTTGCGGTGTCGCTTCCTCTGGCATCGCTTATAATGGTGCATATCTCTTTCTCTTTGTTTTCGGCCTTAATTGTTTTTGTTCCAATTTGATTTCTGCGGAATTGATCGAATAGGTTAAATCGCATATTCTCGATTTGATTTCTGCCTCTGCATGACTATCACTGTCCATTGATTTGTTTGTTTGTTGGTGGCTGAGACGAAGAACAAGGCCTAATAAGATGGTTAGTGTAGGTGTGGATGCTAATATAGGTTAATATTATTTGTTTCTGTGTTACTATTAGTATTCTTTATTTAGTTTCTCTGTTTTACCAAAGCTTTCACATTCTTTGGTTAGTAATACAGTTATGGTGTAGTTGAATTCAATTATATTGTGTTTACAGTCTACCATTCTCTCTCATATTGTAGTTTTTTTTTTGGTGCTACTCAATGGGGTATGTATATCAATATATATCAGTTGAGTGCATTTTGTTAGAGCTTTATAATTTCAGGCTCGCATTGACAAGCTTTACATGAGTATAAAATTTCAGTTGTTGAAGAATAGTGAAGATATTTCTCTATATCTCTTGCTTAAGAATCGAAATTCAGGGAGTCCCAATTTGAGTAAATTAGGTTGATTTACACATATGAACCATACATTAAAATTTCAATAACTTACAGTTGTGAATTCTTTTTTCCCTATTTATATGCAAGTGTATTTGCTGATTTTCTTGACCAAGAAGGAGCAGTCAAGGACACACCATGTGTCAAGACATTAAGGAAGCCATTGATCTTCATGAAGCTTCTTATGTAGCTCTTGAAGCTGAGAAGCCTTTGATTAAGGCTAATGCACTTTTACATGAAAATTTGAAAGCTATAAAGTATGGCTTAGATTATCAAAATATGGTCAAGTGGAGAATGCCTTGGAGCTTTCGTTTTTCTTTCTGTCAGTGAATTCCTTGGAATGCCTTTTATATATCTCTTCTTTTTCTTGCTTTCATATTTTTTTATATTCTTAAGTTGCAATTTTCTGCTTTGCAATAGCTGCTGAGGTTACATTAACTTCCAGTCGTCGTTTGTCCCCACTCAATTGCATTGTAGAAATGACTTCAACTTTGCTTGATGTCAGAACTGATGAGATATGTGATTGATTGTGGATTTTTCAGACTTCATGCATTTTATATTGTGATGAATTTTGCTAACCTTTCAAAAAAAAAAACGGGCCATGGGTATACAACTGAGCTACATGAACTTTGATCTTATAAAATTCATGTTCGGTGTTTCCATCATTAATTTGAGATTTATTTTCTCTGCATCATACTTTGTTTCATCGAGATTTTTCTCTGAATTTGTAGGTTGGGAAAAGACAATAGAAGGTCAATTCGATGTTGTATTAAACACCATTGTTGAGTACTCATCATGGCATTTTCCTGTGTGATTACTGTAAATAATATGTGCATAGTGTTTTTCCAGTACTCAGCTTATGGTTGAGATCCTGCTGCTCTTTTTGGTTCTTTTGTAATCTGTTCAATTAGATTCTGCAAAATATGCATGTAAAACTTCTAAGAGGAATGAAATCAAGTTCCTTATTGTGATTTCTGTTGAGTTACGCTAGAGAAGAAGGATGATATATAATATCAACTAAAAGATTAAAGTTTCTTATTGCAAATATGTTTATGATGTGGTGTTTATACTGTTTTGTTTCTAGGATGATATTATACAACCATCTTTGGTCATTGTTTACTTCGGAGGTAATGATTCAATGGGACCTGATCCATCAGGGCTTGGACCAAAACATCTTAAGGTACTATTTCATGGGTAAAGTTAAATAAAACCTTAAATGGTTTCTTCCAGAAAATCTTAATAATAAGCATTAGTATATCAGAAATTAGAAACAGAATACTTCTTTTCTGTCACATTAGTTAGTGTCTTAAACAATGGATAGTTATTTTATTTTTTCACTTGATCATGATTAAAAGGTCTCTTTTCACCCCAACTTGTTGTTTGAAATTTTTACATTTTTTTAGTCCTGTATATTAGCTTTATTAAAATGGATTTTAAAGACCAAGGTTGCTTTAATAGACATTTGTAAAAGGGGGTCTAGGATGCTTTTTAATTTGATGAAGGACGACGTCACCATTTCTGGCTTGCTGGCCTTGAATACACAATTTCTCTCAAATGTAAGAATTCTATATGCTGAAATAAGAACACAAAACTTTTGAGGCTGTATTGCTGCTCTTAGTCTTAAAAGCAGCAATACAGCCTCAATACGCAGATGGCTTGCCTATTATTATTGAGGGTGTAATGGTCTATATAGTAGAGATTACAAGAGATAATGCTGAAAGGAAATTGCAATAATAAATACAATAAATCAATTATTCTAACAGAATGCTCTCATTGGTCTTCTTCTTCCAATTTTCAGTTTTCATGCTATTCATGTGGGGAAAGAGATCTTATGAACTTTTAAGGTGATACAATTGAAGCGTCCTTGGTCGGGGCTTATCCGATGCAATGGTGTGTCTCTGTTTTTTTCACTAATTTAAATTTTACTGTGGCCTGTATTTTCTGTTATTTGTTCGTAGCATCCATGATTGCATACATCTAGATATGTGTAGTCTCTGTTCATATTAATAGAATTAGTATTATGACTTGCTTATTTTTTAGAGGTTGAATGAATCTGCTTCCTTAGGCTTCCCATCTGTTTAGCATTAATATAGATATATGCTTTGTTTTTTTTTTTGCTAATTTTTCATGTGGTCATTGTTTTCCCCTTATCTGTTTTTCCCCATGATTCATGTTTAGCATTAATATAGATGTGTAGTCTTTGTTTTTCCTGTTTTTTTAACCCTTTGATGATTCACTCTTTGTAAGCAATAAACTCTGTAATTTTCTTTTCTATAACTGGTTTTAGTTTCCTTCAGCGAAACATTGCTGTGTGATTTGAGTTTTTCTTTTTATTAGAATTGCAACACCAACACTCTTCTCAATTACATAAAAATGATCATACCCACATTTCAAAATCATCCTGCATTTTAATTGTTGGTTCTTATAATTTTTCTGTACATTGACATACCACAATAGTCATTAAACAAATATGCCTACAAAATCTTACTTATTTTTCGGAACAAACATCTCTCTGCAAGAGCCGGTAGCTGGAAACCTAATCGTTCGCCATGCTCTCACGTACAGAGAAATTTCAAATCAACTCGATTTGTCAGAGAAATTCTGGAGGACTGTGACTGAAATTGGTAAGTCTTATGCCATCAACAGCTTCTGTGAGTATTGTAATATGTTTTCGAGCATGAATAATCTGGAATTGGTGCAGAATGTTGCTGGATTTTGCAGTAGTAAATTGCTATGGTTTGGGAAAATAGGCAATTCTTTATCTGTTCGTTGATGGAATTGAATATTAGTGTTGTTGTTCGCTCTCGATTGCAAATTGTTAATTTCTCTGGTTTGATTACGTGCAGAACGTAAATCATCCTTTGCCTAAAAAAGATTGCTCTTGCTCCGGACGATACGTTGCTACCGACCAAAATTTCGCCCTCGAATTATTTGATTCCAATTTCATTTCAAATTCTTTAACCCTAATTTAAGCAGTAATGGATGAAGCCATCTAAAATTGTTGGAACCACTGTTACCACCCTTATGTTTGAGCAACTTTACATGTTCATTATGCTTCCGGGTTCAGAAGTACTTTCAGTTTTTGCAGTCGGTTTGGGTTCATATTCCTTCTTATTTTTTCTCCCACAACTTCTCTCTTTTTTGTGCACAGATTCAGTATAGTAGTTGAATCATTCGGGAAAACAAAGGTGCTTTTCTCTTATATTGCATTTTTATATTTTACGTTCTTCTACTGTGTTATTTACGTTCTACTGTGTAATTTGACATCGACAGATCTGCGTAAAGGTTTCGCTGTTTTGAGGTTTCAAAGCCCCGGATTGTTGCTTTTGGATGAGAAATATGCAGCAGAACAAACCGGTGAGCTTCTTGATATTGTCATGGTAATATGCTTCGGGCAATTCCTATTGTATTGTTTTCTTTTTTCCTTTGAAGTTTATAGTTTAGTTTGGATTAAGTTAATCTGTATTATTCGTCTTGTTTTTTTTGCAGTTTTCTACAATGATGTAAGGCCAAATGACTCCTAGGCAATTTAGATTTTCAAATTACCCAATTATCAGTGGGTAATTTCTCCCCAAATTACACCCTATCTCGCTAGATCTTCATCTGCATAAATTTATCTTTTAATTTGTATTCTCACACTGAATTTTGGCATCAAATTATCAATTTGCATGTATTAGAGGCCAATGTGAAGTCTAAGTGTGCCAGTTTTGCTGTCACAATTCTAATTCCAAACGCTCGGTGGAATTCTCCCAAACAAACATGATGACGATGGAGTATGAGGACAACAACTTCGATAAGAAGTTCATGACAATGAAGGTGAAATTTACTCCTTCTAAGACTATATACAACATGGTTCAGAGTGCACTCCTGAATTGCCTCAGCTGAGTGTGAGAAGTGCTAAGTTGCGCAGTTCAGCTTGGTTCTCTTCTCGAGTTGTAGACTGAGTTTGATCTATTTTCCTTCAACGGAAACTGCGGAGTGGGCATGGAAAGAAGGCGTAGGAATAAGCTTTTAAATTGATTCATTCTTTTATGATGCATCCATCCGCACATGCTTCAGGAGTAAAATAAAGGTGCTCCTCCTTAATTTTACTAGAACTGTTGTGGAATACCAAACTTCTTCATTGTCTTAGTTCGAGCACAGAATTAGATCTATTTTTCCTTTTTAGAAATAAAACAGACTATTCATTCAAGGAAAAATACATTAACTGGAATTGAGTACAGGGGTGACCCAACAATCACGACTAGGGAGCTAATAAATGAACTACGTTGCATGTCTAACCTGACGGACATCTTTCTCCAGGTTAGGATATGGAATTATCAAGGTTGAGCTAGCATGGTGTATCTTCATTTTCTAGAAAAATTTGCAATCCAAGGTTGTTTGTTAATAAATTGATATTTTGTTTCTTTTAATAGCTCTAGAACTTATCGATATAGTTGTATTATGTAGCTCTGGTTCTTCTTCAGCTTTGGAAACCTTATTTTTCCTCAGCAAGATCAATTTTTAATTCAACGAGAGAAAATAGATCTGCCAATTAAATCCTTTATGTCCATATGGTTTTGATACGAATACATGATCGAGTAAATACTAATATAACATAAGATTAAGCTTGCACCTGAACATGGTCTCTAATTCTTATATATTAAGGATACAGAGTATTTTAGTATTGATGTAATCATATTATGCAGGATTGGATAAAAGAAATGCCCATCTATGTCTGTCTCTCATCATTCAACTAACTAGACCATTGATTCAATCCAAATTGACTTATCTAGCTCTCTTATAGGAATTCACTCTACTGAAGTGGTCAAAATCTGTTTCAAGGCGCTCTCCAAATAAGTCTTCACATATTCTTGACAATGTCATGGACGTAAGTTATGCTCAATGATAGCTCCTTTCAGTTATATTATTCTTCATTATATGAGAGATTGTAAAAAATAAACAACTTCTAACAAGGTATTTAAAGGTCATTCTGCATATTTTACTGTTTATCTTTTAAATTTTGAAATGACACTTTCAAAGTTGTTGGTTACTAATTTTCTAATTTTTTTCAGGATTGCATTAGGAGAGGATGATAATGCTGATGGTTGATGCAAATTTCATCACTCTGTTTCATGTGATAATATGATTTGCAGGGTGATATTCTTCATAGCGTTGCTTCACTTTTGATTATGGTTTGTAGCTCCTGATCTTTTCCCTTTTTTGCAAACGGGCAAGCTGAAGTTGGTCACAGATATAAGATATGATATCATAAATTTCCAGTTAATCATGATTTCAGCTAAAACACTCAAATGTTTGTCTTTAAATTTCTATCAGGTTTTATGTGGTTGCTTCTCTTCCTGAGGGTGGAGTGGTTCTTTTCGAGAATGTGAGGTTTTACAAGGAAGAGGACGAGAATGACGCAGAATTTGCAAAGAAGCTTGCTTCTCTTGCTGATTTATATGTGAACGATGTCTTTGGTACTGCTCACAGAGCCCACGCATCAACTGAAGGTTTCACCAAATTTTTGAGGTCGTCTGTTGCTGGTTTCCTTTTGCAGAAGGTCAATTTTCATTCTCTTTTCTGAATTTTTGGTTTAGACACATATACAACTACATGAATAAAGGGAAAATGTTCATAGCCAAGCAGGGTTGAGTTAATGCTTTATGCTCTATGCTCTATTATATGGAAGAACTAAACAGTTGGTCCATAATTAGTGTTATGAAATATGGCCCAGTCCTTGAATGATTGGTTGTGGCGTTGGTCCATATATGTAGACTAAATTTCCAACATAAACCTGAGAATGGACCATACCAAATAGTTCTGCAAATCTCAAGTGTGTTGGGTTTAAGTCATGTCAACTTCCTAAGTCAATCAAAATGTTAACTCTTCTAAATTTTTTAAGCATTCAAGTATTTTTCTAGAAAACCATCTAGCTCAGTTTGTCTTACAATACTCTTCTTACTACTCTCTGGTACATAAATACAGTTTCTAATAGAAAATGCAAAATTCAACAATCTTGATGTGCACATCCAAATGTAAAACTAAAATGTGCTCTAACAAGAGTATATATTTTCTAAGCCTTCTTTCTGTATGCCACTTTCCTGAACAATGTATATATTTGTATGTAACAGGAGTTGGACTACCTTGATGGAGCAGTCTCTAACACGAAGAGACCATTTGCTGCTATTGTTGGAGGGTTCAAGGTTCAAGGTCTTTCTGTTGGTTCTTCTCTGGTGGAGGAGGACAAGCTTGAGCGCGCAACCACACTTCTTGCCAAGGCAAAGGCGAGCGGAGTTTCCCTTCTGTTGCACACCGATGTAGTTATTGCTGACAAGTTCTCTCTTGATGCAAACAGCAAGGTTGCTTTCTTTGTTTAAACTGTTATGTCTTTTTTTCCTTTCCTCTGGGCAGTTATGAGCTGCAAGTGATCTTTTTATTCTTTTGATCTTTACCATAGAGTGCAATGTTATTCTGCGCTTTTGGGGCTAGGTTTTTGTTGGTTTCCCGATGGAAGTACTTTTGTTGATGACTTAATTGGGGATTTTAGGAGTTGTGAATTGAAAGACTATGGAGCATAAATGTTGATAGAATTGGGACTTCGAACTAATCCTACAATGCAATATTATTTGATTGTTTACTGATGACTTAATTGGCTTCGAACTGATCTTACGGTGCTGATAAGATTTGCATTTGGTGAACCTCAGAGAAGAAAAACATGTGCAAGTATCAATGACTTAATTGGCTTCGAACTAATCAAGTCACGGGTATGAATTTCTTTTCTTTTCCAATGGTTTTACATGTTTCTTAACTTCCTTATCGAGCTGCACTAATCTTATTCATTTGTTACTAATTGGAATTGCACTAATTCCAGTCAAATGCTCTCTCAACTACAAGGTGCTCAATTTGTTGATCGATTATGTTTAACTTCGAAGGCTACAATATTGTATTAGCCTCAATCAATTTTGGTACGTCTATCTAACAATATTAAACCGTATACAAAAAATGAAAGGCAACAACGTAAAGAAATTCGTAATTGGCCAGCGCGAAGCGCGGGTTTCCGAACCTAGTTTCTAGAGTAAAAAGGAATAGTCTTCAATTCGTGGTTCATTTACTTTCGGGTTGCAATCGCGCATCACCGATATTTACACTGCGTCCACCCAAGTTCACGTCACCACATGTAGAATGGAAATTATTATTTTTTATCAGAGTTCAATGAGCATTCGTCATCACGTTCATCAACCACTTTCATGTTGAAAACGTGCATCGCCGAAATTACCGTGATCGTCACCACGTGAAGAACGCTTTGCGAACATCACGGCGTGGTGACGACCGTTCTTCACACCGTGAAGAATGCTTTTTTGGGTCGGTTTAAAAGAACCCGGCCCATAAAAGTCAATTAAATATTATTATTTTTGAACTTGACGTGTTCTGCACGACGTGACAAATATGTTATTTTTTCCAGTTCATTCATTCTGCACGTGGTGGCAAGAACTTGAGTGTGCGTTGTGTAAAAAAAAGTGTTGCGCAATCTATTCACTACTTGTTTAAATCTAATCATCTCACTAGCTTGTATTAGTTGTATAATATCATACTTATTATTATGTATATCTTGTTGCAAATTCTTAATATATTGTTTTGGCTTTCAATTTCGAATCCAAATCCTCTTTCACAAAAATCATGTATTATATTGTATATTACTGTACACATTAGCTTTGCAATAAATAATGAACAAAATAAATAAATTTATTAATGTTACAAATCAAAGATACTTGGACTAGAAGAAGAGAGTATAATGTAAGAGAGTAAGAGAGTAGGAGAGTAAGAGAGAAATAATATGTCTTCTCCTCCTTTGCATAAGGAAATCTCAAACCTATTTATAGGCTAATACATGGGAAGATCATAAGTCATGTAGTTACATGTACATCCATAACATAAGGTAATATAACACTCCCTCTTGGATGTACATAACTGATTGCCTCGTTAAAAACCTTATATTGGAAAAACCCATTGGGATAAAAACCAAGATTAAGGGAAAAAGAGTGCAGTCGTACTCCCCCTGAATTATCAAACATCCTTTAAACGACACATCTCGATGCCACGAACGAGTTCCTTGAAATTTTTTGTCGGTAATGCCTTTATAAACAAGTCTGTTAAGTTTTTGCTAGATTGAATTTGACGAACGTCAACCTTTCCTCTGAATTGAAGCTCGTGAGTAGAGAAAAACTTTGGAGCTATGTGTTTCGTCCTATCTCCTTTGATGTAGCCTTCTTTGATTTGAGAGATACAAGTTGCATTGTCTTCATATATCACTGTTGCAATTTATTTGCTTGATTCCAGCCCACAAGATGTCTCAACGTGGTGGATAAATGATCTCAACCACACACATTCTCTTCCGGCTTCGTATAATGCAATCAACTCTGCATGATTTGCCAATATAAGTATCAACTCCTCCATACATGAATAAATAACCCGTTTGGGAAATGGCTTTGTGTCGGTCATACAAATAACCTGCATCAACATAAAATCGACCAATTCTCGATTTACCGGTCGAGTTGATATATTAATCCGTGTATTAGATACACATTATCAAGTTGATTGTATAATGGATCTCTTCTGGAGGTCTGAATCAGAGGTTACACAAACTGCCTCATTAAAAACCTTGCTCGGAAAAAACCCAATGGGATGAAAAACCAAAGCTAAGGGAAAAAGAGTGCAGTGAGAGCAACAAAATCCCCCTTAAATGAACATATACTCTTCATATGGTCAATACATAACATTTTGTGCTTGCATAGGATATGTTAAATCTGGACCATTTATAACATTATCTCACATCAAAAGACATTTTACCTTAATCTTTCCGATTGTCAAATCCTTAGTGCTGGATCACCAATTTTTACCACTTGACTTATTTCACTTTTCATAAATTTGCGACAATCACAATATTCACAACTTTATGAGTAATAACTTTCACTACAAGTGAATATGTCGTCTTTAGCTAAAGATATATTAACAAAATTCACTACAGGTGAATAGAGTTTTATATCTAGTCTAGACTCTTAAACCCTTAAGAGATCGCTCTATCTTCAGATCACAATATCACTGCACTCATAAAAACAATGCGTGTGTGTCTAATTTCATATTTTCTGGTGTTCACCCAAAACACACCCTGTCATTTACGAAATTGACTTCCTTACTTTTCCTTGTATTAATAAGGAGTCTACAAAGAACTTTTTTTAATTGATACTATTCATAATTGGCTCTCAGCACAATATGTGACTTGTCACACAATAACAATAATAGATTTGTTAACATGTAAGTTATACACATTGAACACCTTGTTCATTCCCTTGAACTTCTAGTTCATTTCATCACTTGAACTTCTGGTTCGTTCACTTGAACTTCTGGTTCGTTCACTTGAACTTCTGGTTCGTTCACTTGAACTTCTGGTTCGTTCACTTGAACTTCTGGTTCGTTCACTTGAACTTCTGGTTCTTTTACTTGAACTTCTGGTTCATTCACTTGAACTTCTGGTTCATTTAACTTGAATTCTCGACGTATTAAGTTTCTATACCATACAAGTTCTTAGATACTAGTCTTGTTTCTTTCTCCCCTTAAAGTTGGAATTTTCACCTTGTCAAATTGGTAATCTTAATACCGAGCAATACATTGATCACCCATTCATAATCTCTAGGTATTAATAAACGATAAGGAATAAAACCTCTCGTATATTTCCAACATTTCATGTGGCATTACTTTAATATATCGAGGGAGGTAAGAAGGTGTATACCGCATATTTGAATAATATTTTGCTCTCTTCTAGAGACAAGTTTCAAGTAGGAGAATTGTAAACAGTCGGTCTTAGTCGAATTTATTTCTCGACATCCAAAGTTTATGATTTTATATGATCAACAACTCCACCAGGTCGTGTACGTCATATTTAGCATTTGTCAATGCAAGCATATAACTAATGACATTACCTAGCCATTTGTTACCATTTTGACTGTATAATAAGCGACACTACTAGGTCATTTTCTAAATGCATAGGAGCTACAAGACGCTCAAGTAATACACTAATTAAATAATCACATCCTCCCCTTGATTTGTGTAGCCAATTTGTTGAGGCATCTATCAACATCATACAATATATGATTATTCTCATCGGTCTACATGCTAGTATACTCAATCCTCATTTATCTCTTGAACTTAGTCAAGGATCATAGGAAAATTTACATACGCGTTCACCCTTATCCCTTAGGAGATGAAACTTCAGGTTTCAGGAGCTTCAGGTCCTTTACTTATTAATGTAATGATCATGCGTATTGTTCACATGAGTAATCAAGTTTATCATGCCACATAATATTCTAACTTAACTTCTGGTTAGTTTATCATGCGTATTGTAGGCATCTTCTCTTTAGACTTTCTTCAGGCTAGTCTATGAGATGAATACTCAGTCAATATCATCATATGACAACCATTTTGTCAAAATATATCTTTATAAATATATATCTTCATAAATTCTTGTATCTTCAGGTAACAAGATAGACACTCTTCTGGAGTCTTTTATGAGATCGTTCCCTTAGAACATAATATCCACACCAAAATTTCAATTTGCATGGTAATGGAAAACTTCCGGTTTCCAATTAGAATAATTAAACTGAATGACATCATCGACAAACATAAATGTCTACCATTGAAAATCCGCACCTAGGTGATCCATTAATAATTTGAAAGATCATCAACTCAAAATCACATAAGCCTTAGATTTCTTGAAAAATGATGTCTCGAGATGGGTGCATTCAAAACTAAATTGCGTCTTCATGACATTTGAATGGAACCATACATATATAGGTTCGAGTTAGTAATCATTATCATGACTTACAGTTGCGCGCTTAACCGTAACCTCTTTCACACCCTCTTCCAGAGGAGACATGGTTCTAGCATGCGAGAGGTTGTCGTATATATACTAGACCATTTCTGGTGGTCATTATTAAATTGTTCTGAATATGATATAACCCCATTGTTATTGTACTACTACTAGAGTACATGAATTATTAGGATATTCTCTTACTCTTCCGGAGCTTATAGTAATTCCTAATTGTAAATATCGAGTCTACAGGATCTCGTGTAGTTGATGATGATTAAGTTCATGCCTAACACAATTCCACCTGAATTCTAGTGTTGCATGTTTCTCCCAAAAATTTACTAGCCATAAATTTTGTATTAGAAACTCATATCAAGTTGTTTCTTCTGGAAACACTTAGAGTGTGCGAATTAAAATGCAACAATCATAACAAATATTAGACATTTTTTCATATTCATCAAGAATAGAAATCTCGTGAAATCTCAATTTGTCAACTTCGAATGACAAAAGGAAAACTTTTATCCTCTACCACCATGGCCTCCATCACGACCGCTTCCACGGTAGCCACCACGACCTCCACCATGATCGCCACCACGACGATTAGCATGCCCTAGGTCTCTACCACATCCTCTACGGGAGGAGGTAGCATTTGCATTAGGGCGACTCTATATGAGTCAGATAGTGGTGTGGGACTAGTAGGTAGGGTTTGATGATTATTGAGAAGCAATTGGTTGTTTTCTTCTGCTAAAATCAAGCAAAACAATAACTCTGAATATGTTTTGAACCCATGTGCCTTGTACTGTTGCTGGAGCACAAGATTATTAGCATGGAAAGTAGAGAATGTTTTCTCAAGCAAATCATCATCTTCTATACTCTCTCCACATAGCCTTAATGTGGAAACAATACGAAATAATTCAGAGTTATATTCAGAGACCTTTTGAAAATCTTGGAACCTCAAGTGCATATTCAAACCTTGCACGAGGTAAGAAGACAGTTTTGTAATGCTCAAAACGTTCTTTAAAATCTTCCACAGTTCAAAAGGATTTTTGAGTGTCAAATATTGAGCTTTCATGTCCTCTTGGAGATGATGACGAAGCAAAATCATTGCTTTGGCCCAATCCTGCGGGGATGCGCTAGGACCCATGTAAGATAGTTACTTTCGGTAACATCAAGGGTCGTAAATTCAAATCTAGCCAAATTAATCATCTATAAATATATAGAGAAATAACATATGAGATATATATACAACATTCAATATCCGTATATGAAATTGAAATTGAAATTACTATAGTTTCAATATGCAATTATTAATAAGTTAACATAAAAATAATAATTAGTCAAACTTATGCACCAATTAAGGTAAAAAAACGTATGCACCATTGAAGGTGAAAAACGTATGCACCATTCAAGGTAAAAACGTATGCAATTACTATAGTCAAAGTTACTTAAAAGAGCCATTCAAGGTGGAGAAAAAAACGTATGCATCAAATTAATGGGATGATAATGCAAAAGTTAATGTAAAAAGTTAATGCAAAAAAAAAAATATTACGTAAATGCATCCGGAAGTATAATGTAAGAGAGTAAGAGAGCATGAAAGTAAGAGAGAATGAGTATGTCTTCTCCTCCTTTGCATAAGGAAATCTCAAATCTATTTATAGGCCAATACATGAGAAGACCATAAGTCATGTAGTTACATGTACATCCATAACAAAAAGTAATATAACAATTAAGTATAACAATTAAGTATCTCCTTATTTGTTAAGATCCGTGAATCCATCTAAGGCACGACCGGCCGGAGGGTGTCGATATTGTGGGGGTATACCCGACGGATTAAGAGGTTGAAGGAGATATAAAGTAACAAATTAATTTCTTTTACCAAAAATTTAACGAAGTACTGATGTGTAAAGATACACAATTTTGATACATGCTTTTGTGACAGAGGATTGGGATTTAGTTACATCCAGTTGAAACTATTCATAGCGCATGTATTGTAATTGATGTAAGATTTTGATCCAAATGTTCCATCACACGAAGTAGGTGATAAGATGCTCTATGAAGGCAATAACAATAGCTTTTGAGACAAGTCGGTCGGCGGTCGAGTTTGCTTCTCTCAACACATTTCGAAATTGAATATCTCAATCTCTGAACCGAACATCATGCTTGTGTGCATAAAAAACACATCGACAATTCGGGATTCAGAAAAGGCTAAAATTTCTTCTCATTTTATTTTTACAATCATAATAACGATCAAAATTTACTTTTTTTAATTTTGAGGATTTTGTGGCAAATCACCCGTTATTTGACAAAATTTGCACAGAACCACCCGTTAATAAAAATCTGCAAGGAACCTCCCAAAAGTCTCATTCCGTTATCAACTCGCCACCCACGTCAAAATTTGGTTAGTCTCTTCGTTAATGATTGTGCAATTACCAAAATACCCTCACTTATTTTCAAAATTTGAGGGCAGAATTGTACATGCTCAAGTTGGTAATATGAACGCGATATTTTCACGAGAAAATCATTTTTTTGCGAGATGGAATAAATTCAGCTATGAAATCGACTTCAACTACTAATTCAACTCCAACTTCACATAAACTACCATTAAACTATCAATAACCTATCTTTTTCCGAATAGAGTCATTAGTAATCATCAAGGGAGTTGAAGACGACCTCATACAAATCCAAGAGTGCATGATGGAACGTTGGACCAACTTGATCTAATAGCATGCAAACATGGGCAACTACAAAACTGAATCTTAACCATTTGATATGAATCTTGTAGACGTTACCATTCATCATTTAATCGAACGTTACTTCACGACAATGCAAGGTCTATCAATCGGTAACGGTGGCGCTTTATTGAAGACTTTGAATATGATGTCGACCTATACTAGCTTGATCAATATATCACAAGTGTAAAGCTGAATATGCTTTTTGAATTAGTTACTTACTTCGTAAATACGATCGGATGATGAATTACAAACCTTAACGTGATGTATGCAAGGATTTTATATGCGACATATGGATGTGTTTTATACTAATGTCATCGGTGTGTTACGTATGGAATGAATCCATACACGACACACCGAGGGTGGGCGGTGAATAGAAGAGATGTTTTTGTTTTAGTTACATACTTCGTAAGTATGATCAGATGATTTATAGATATTACTCCCTCTGTCCCTTAATTATCTTCTTGTTTCTCATGGACACATATGTTGATGTACGTTTTGTATCGTCAATATCTCTATTTATAAATAGTAAAAATTATAAAGTTTTAATATTATTACAGTACTCAATAAGACGAATCAAACAAGACCACACATTATTATATTTTTATTTATATATTGACCGAAATTAAAAAGATTCTCCTTAATTGTGAATAGTGTAAAATAACAGGAAAATGGGATAATTTATCACAATAAAAGGTAAACAATATAATATCCAACTAATAAGAAAATTTTACATGCATATATAAGTTATCATATTTTTTTCAAAGTTATTTTTATTTATTTTACTTAGGGTCTTTCTATTGTATAAAGAATTACATTACTCCCTACTTTGAAAAAATGAGATCAACCCATTAGGATAGAAAGATATCACATTCTCAATTAATTTAGTTGCATTTGAAGTTGTTTTATTGTGTGTCCAAGGGCCAAGGGCGTATATTAGATAAACTCTTTTAAAGAGATGCTAAATCCACTCAAATTTTAGACTTTTTCACTCAGGTAGTCTCGCTCGCTCATTGCGGGACCGTAAAAGAGTACGTTTCGCACACGCATTGCGAGACCGTAAAAAAAGTAAACGGATATCCGAAAAAAATATTTAAAAAAAATCGAACTTTTATCCCGCAACCGCATTGCGGGCATGAGACTTTTTTTTCTTTCATTTTTTTGTTTTTAAATTATTTATTTCGATTTAGTATTATTTTTATTCTAAAAAATAGTCACGCACGCGTAATGTGGGCGCGGGAAAAAATTTGATTTTTCGTTTCAGATACCCTTACTTCTTCACGAGCACGGAATACGTATGTGAGACTCTTTTACGGTCCCACAATATTTATGCAGGACTACGACTACATGAGTGAAAAAATTTAAAATTTAAAATTTAAATGTGACTAACATCAACCTAATTTTATTCTGCAAAATATATTCTTACAAAAATGTTAGCAACTTTTTGAGAAAAATGATTCATGTGGTGGTGAACTTTAGTTTAAGGAGCGTTGTGATCTCCACGTTTTCTTCTTCAATGTCGTTGATTGATCGATAGTTGTTTATTTCAAATCGGGCCCTCCATATTTTCTTAATTGTGGGACTTTTTTGTGTCTCTTGATTTACACTTAGTATTACTAGCCAATTAAATTACAATTATTATAAAATCCATTAAGCTTTAATAAGAGTAGTAATCAAAGAGAAGCAAATATGACATTTAAGTCTTATCATACCATTTCATTAAGTTATCTACACATCTATTTCGAAAGCTATAAGGCTTTTATTGTCTTTATAGTGATAGTCACAAACCACACGTTATATTGCTTTTGGACCCAAAAAAAAAAGATTATCTAAGTTTTATTGTGTACATGTAAATTGATTGGGTATTTATATCTAATATAATATAAAAATTGCGGAGAAGAAAAATTAGAAATCGTATTAAATACCTTTGCATTCTTATTGGTAAATGACACTCCTCAATTTAGTATTATTATTTTCTAATTGGTGGATTTTATACATTATAAATGGATCAAACTCTATAAAAAACATTGAATGTGTGAAGGTTTATAGAATTAAAACTTAGATTTTTAGAAGATGATTATTTTTATTTTCAATATAATATTATCGAATCTATATCATCTAACATATAAATTGTGATTTTAACAAATGGATCAAACTCTATAAATGAGATTTTATCCTCTCGTATTATTTGAATGGTTTGCTAAAAACGTATGTGTGATGCGACCCATTTTTACGAGTCTTATACATTTTTTGGAGTTGTCGAACCAAAAAACGACCCATTACTTTAATAACTTTATATATATAAATGGTTGACCTTTGATGTAAGTAAAGATAATTGATACCTATTAAATGTCTAATTAAACCATATTCCTACACCCTTATCTTTCTACATTTTTCATCTTTTTTGCAGTTCGCCTCCAATCGGTATGGCAATAGAGAACAATCCGAGAACTAATATGAGCACTAAACCGAGCACCATCAACCTTAGACAAGATTATTATGTTAACAATTCTATGTTTAATTAATTAAGAAAATCTATTCTTTTATTAAAAATTGCCACATATATATATATATATATATATGAAAATAATATCTAAGTATAAAAATATTGACAAACACGTAAAATGCGTTAGACACGCGGGACAATAACCTAGTCTATATATATAAAAAAGTTGATGGTTTTGAGAAAGTAATGATAACCGGTATCGAGTTAATGCATTGAGTTAATGTGTTTCAAAAAGTTGATATTCAAGAACGGTTTAACATAAATCATAAGAAATCAATGAAAAGAATAATCAAAGCTTGAATTCAACAAGTTTATCGTCTTCGTTTAAGATGCATTGCTCAACCATTTATATTAAAGAAATAAATTATGCATGAACATTGATGTATTCATATCCCTTATTTAGACGGGCTAGAGTGGCTCTTTTTTTCGTCGAAAAAATGATTTATCATTTTCTTGATTGATTTTGTTTATAAATTTAACTTTGTTGATGTTATATTGTTGCATTGAAAGATTGTAAACATAATTTGTCTCAATTCAATTTTCGAACGTCTATTTAACAACGTTAAGTTATATACAAAGTTATGTAATTTTCCTTCTGCGAAAGTCGGTTCTAGTAAGAATGAAGAAAATGAAAGCAAGATCATGACAAGAAACTGTGGACGGTATCATAAATGCCAATGAATTAGAATTATAAGAGCAATTGATTCCTAGATATAAATTTGAAAGCCACTTGAGGTTGTTTATTTTTCAACCACCCTCATTAGATTTCCATCATAGTAATGAAACTAAAACATCAAGGTAGTTAACAATATCATTAACTCTCTTTTTTCCTAAATGAACTAAAAAATGTGCCACAAAACCAGTGTGAATTTAGTTTTTTTCAACATGTTTAAAGCCCTCTATTATACGTGCTTGAAAGCTGATAGAATTGGTACTAGAATCTACTCAAAAATTTGCACAAAACAGAAAGTAAAGAACATGATGATTTGTTATCGAGGTTCAGACTCAGCCTATTCCCCGTGACCTCAAGATTGGAAGCCAAATCCACTAAGTAAGACAAAGCGTTTACAAGAGAGCAATCCAAAGGATCTCAGTACAAGTTCATGCAAATACAGATCAAGAGTAAAGTAAAAGTAAAGAAGACTCCCTAGATTTGTCGCCAACATAGAAGTTGCTCGCTAGCCCGATGAGCATCCAAGGACCTCCACAACGACCTTTCTGGAAAGCTAGGACCAACAAGATCATCGTCTTCCTGGAAGCACCAAAAGCAAGGCTTGCCTCTTCAGTGAACAGATCAACAAACCACCGTTGAAGATCTGGCTAAACTCTCAAACCTGAAAAACCATAGAACTTTCTCTTTCTCTGTAGAAGATGAACGACAGAATGAATAGTACAAGGAGAGAGAGAAGATTACAAGCTTATATACCAGCCTTCTAGGTCTCACGCGGAGCCCCGAATTTCCTCAAACCGGGACGGACAAGTCTTCCGGGCATCAGACCACTAATGGGCTAACTTCTGTAATCTGGACCAAAGCCCAACACACTATCCTTACCCTATGTACTATACATGAACTTTATTAAAAATTGATCCAATAACCTCTGGGTTCATCCATAATAGGAAATCACCCATTACATATGCCCTCCTGATTTGCTATGTCTTACAATGCCTAACTCAAGCTGTAGAACACAACCCTTTACTAAGAGAGGAGTGGTTTTGAAGCTTTCCTACCATCGCCGGCCAATCTTTCCTTCTAATCATCAAGGAACATCCCAAATATGCAAGAAGTCCCTGCAGAATGCAAACTTATTAGAAGTCACAATCTTAGTTCGAAAATCTGCAGGATTAAGGTAACCCTTAATTTTCAGCACAATAATCTGTTGCTTCTCAATAAGATCCGTAATGAAATGATGTCTATGTGTTTAGACCTTTCATGATACATAGGATCTTTACACAGATATAAAGCACTCTGACTGTCAGTATGTAAAATAGGGACATAGGTCAAACTCTGAATCTCATTCAACAAACCAGTCAACCAAATTGCCTCTTTGGCTACTTCAGCAACAACTATATACTCAGCCTCAGTGGAAGATAAAGCAACAACAGATTGTTTCTGAGCTTTCCAAGAGATACAGTTACCTGCCCATGTGTAATAGTAAGAAGTAACAGACTTCCTGTTATCCTTATTATTACCATGATCAAAATCAACAAAGCCAAGCAACTGTTTTCTCTTATCATGCTCAGGTTTTACATCCATTTGTTCTAATTCCCAGTCAAAAACAGTACACATAGCAAGAAGTAATCTCATAGTTTTTTATTTAACCACGTGAGCAAAGATGTCATCATAGTCAATTCCTTCTCTTTGGGTGAACCTCTTAGCCACAAGCCTAGCCTTAAACCTAGGTGGGTCATTAGGGCTATTTCCTTCCTTTAATTTATCTTATAGATCCATTTGCACTCAATAAGTTTAGCATTCTCCAGTTTAGAAACAAGAGTCCATGTGTTATTAACTTTCATGGATTCTATTTCTTCACTCATAACACTTAACCATTTCTTAGAGTCTAAACACTTAATAGCTTGGTCATAGGTATCAGGAGTGTAAGTGGGTTTTTTAAGCACATCAACAGTTATAAAGGCATAATCAACAACACCAATATGAACTGCAGCAGTCACAAACTCAACAACATTAGAAGAAAACTTCTTACTAGGTATTCTCATCCTAGGTGCTCTATCTCTGGCTAACCGGTAATCATCAGGATTATTACCAGTTTCATGTTGTCCACACTACTGGAAGAACTAGCAACAGTAGTTTGAGCATTATTAGTAAGAGTAAGAGGGAGAGAGAAGTTTACTCCCTGTTTCCTACCCCTAATTGTTGTGAGTTTTGAACTCTTTGCACAGGTTCCACAAATGACTCCTCTTGTTCTCTTGAGGATTCAGTTGACCTGGCTTCATTACTTGCCTCTCCTTGACTCATGGAGAGATGTCCAAGATCAAATTCTTCTTCTTCTGGAAGTGGATTTTGATCTGGAGCAAAAAAATTTCTGTTGGGAGTAGTATCTTCACCCTCTTCTTCCGAGTTGGTACCTGTCTTCTCAGTAACAATTGTTAGAATGCTTTTAAAATGAAACTCATTTTCATTAAAAGTTACACTTCTTGATGCGGGAGCATCTGATTTATCATCAAGGACGCCTCGTCCTAAATCTAAATATGTGCTAACCACTGGAGCTAGGGCTAAAGATCGCTATGAGTCATCATTCAAGTCATTGATAGTAGCCCGAGCTCGTATTGTAGTCATTCAAGCTCGTAGAGATCCGGTTCGAGTCAAGATGAGAAGTCAAGTACTGAAGATGAAATAAACTAGACTTCAAGACGAAACTCTAGGCTTTGGAATCGCTCAATTTCGATCTCGGACAAGAGAGAACGAGCCGTTTCAAGAAGAGTTGTCGGCGACATGTCTACAAATCCGCGATCGCGGATCGCGGGCTGATTCCATTGATTCGCAGAACTAAATCCGCGACCGCGGCTCCAATTCTGCGCCCGCGGATTCCTTGCTGAAGATATCCGAGATATCTTTGATTTAATTCATTTTCGGGATTTATTTCTTTCCATTGGTTTTGTTATTTTAGGAGATACTTTTATTTACTTATTTCTTTTAATTGACCACCTTATTGACCCTATATAAGGTTTTCCCTAGTTATTGTTTAGCCCCCCCCCCCCCCCCCCTCCCAGACTTTGATATTGAATACAGCGTTTATCGTTTTTCCTCCCAAAAGAGAGCTTTTGTGAGAAGAGTGCCCCGTGTGCATTGTTGTTGAACTCGCCCTAGTTGTACTTGTGTGTGTCAATCTTTTTCATAAGGTTGGTGCTGTCGGGACTCCATAGAGCATCCTCCAGGTGCCTTGACCCACCAAAGTCATTGTGTTTGGTTGTAATCATCCGTTGGGGTTTCTTCATCATTCGGTAAGGTTCTTGTTCCTAAGTTCAAGGGTTTTATCATTGTTTGATTTGGTTCCAATTGGCCTATCATTTGACTTATCCTTCTTTCATTCCATTCTAATTCCGCCTATCTTCTCTGTTCGAGGTTTGGTGTCTAGATCGGACAACAGCGGCTTATCCCCGCATCACTTCTGGAGACTATCAATTTGTAGTTCCCAAGTTTGAAAAGAAGCAGTTTATTACCCTTAACACCCTCAGGATAACCCAACATAACACATTTTTGGGCTCCAGGTTTCAGTTTTCCTTGAGAGATTTGTGAGTAGGCAATGCAACCAAAAGGTCTTCAGTGACTTAAGTTTGGTTGTTTTCCTGTCCACAACTCTTGAGGAGTTTTAAAATTGATGATAGAGGAGGGAGATCTATTAATAAGGTATGCGGCAATATTAGCAACTTCTCCCCATAAGGTGTGTTTTATGCCTGAACTAACTAGCATGCACCTAGCTTTTTCAAGTAAGGTTCTATTCATCCTTTCACCTATTCCATTTTGTTGGGGAGTACCAGGCACAGTCAAGTGTCTTTTAATCTCATTCTTAAAACAATACTCATTAAACTATTTATTGCAGAATTCTAAACCATTATCAGTTCTTAGACACTTGAGTTTCTTGTTAGTTTGGTTCTCTACTATGTTTTTCCAATTCAAGAAAGCATTAAAAGCCTCATATTTGGTTTTAAGCAGATAGATCCAAACTTTCCTAGAGTAATGATAAATAAGGGATATGAAATACCTCTTACCTCCAACCGTACTTACCTGTGTTGGTCCCCAAAGATCTGAGTGAACATACTCAAGAGGGGATTTAGCTACATACACAGACTTAGAGAAGAATCATTAGTCTTTTTTCCATAAATGCAATCTTCACAGAAACTCAAGTTTACAGGGTTTTTTTTATCAATTAAACCATGTCTGAACAGATAATACATGCCCTTGTTTCCTATGTGGCCTAACCTATTATGCCACATTTTAGTTTGATCCAGTGTCAAATTGTTCTCAATTTTGGAGAGATTTAATTCAGGTGTAGTTATAACATGGTAAACCCACCTGTCTTAATTCCCTTAATAACAATAGTCCATTTTTGATAACTTCTCTTATACCATTATGAGTGACAATTTGACACTTAAGATCATCAAAGGCAGATTCAGATAAACGATTTCTCCTAAGTTCTGGAACCCATCTCACATTTTGTAAGACCCTAACCTTACCATCATGCATACAAAGAGGAACATTTCCCACCCCTTTAATATCCAAAGAACTATGATCTCCTAACATAACTTTCCCACCATTAAACTCAATCAAAGAGCTAAAGAGAGACTTAGTATGAGTAGCATGCATGATACATCCAGAATCAAGAATCCAATCATCATCAATAGAAGAATCAGAACACATGAGGAGTTCACAGTTATAATAATCATTAGACTCAAATAATGAAGCAAAATTCTCATTTTCATTCTTACTAGATTCAACTTTCTTCTTCTTATGACAATCCTTAATGAAGTGTCCTATTTTGTTGCATTAGAAGCATTTTTTCTTCTTATCATTTTCATTTCCATAATTAAAGGACTCATGCTTTTTATCCTTTCTTCTTATCATTTTTTCTTCTTAGCCAAAAGGGCTTCAGCTTTAACCTCAGGTTTCCTCTCAGAATTTTTGGTCTTAAACACTTTTAAGGTCTCATTCTTTTGAGTAATAGATTCTATGATCTTAGCTTTGGTCAAAGTTTCAGTCCCATATTGAATAACATCCTTAAAGTTATCAAATTGAGCAGGCAAAACATTCAAGAGTAAAACAGATTGATGTGTTTCCTCTATTTTGTCATCACATCTTTCTAAATCTTGAGTCATCCTAAGGAACTTATCTAGATTATCATTCAGAGTCAGAATAGTATCCATTTTAAAGGTAAACAATCTGCACAAAAGAGAAATTCTAGATGGCATAGATTTAGTAAGATAAAAGTGTCTCAAGGGCATCCCAGAGGGTTTTAACAGTAGTGAATTTTACCACTTGTCGAGTCACATTATCAGATAGCCTAATCAAGATCTTTGAATGAGCTTGCTCATCCATTTCCATCCTCCTAGCTGCAGAAGTCTCAATAGTGTAATCCTCCTTGATGGCCTTACTGCACTTCGATCTCTTTGATCAAGATGACTTTCATTTTGACTTTCCACATTGCAAAGTCACTTGTCCCATCAAAGGGCTTCATCCTCACATTATTCTCTGACATTGTACCTTCAAAGACACACAAGTCAGAAAAGAAGGCTTAGTTCACAATGTTCCAGAGAAATAAGCAATCAGAGATATTCTTGAATTTACACAGGAAGCAAGAATACTCAGGTAACACACTAAAGTGCACAAGATTCAATATAATTCTAAGACTTAAGAATCACAAGAATTACAGAGATATCAAGATCAAGATTCAAGTAGATACAAAGTACTTAATCTGTGAGCGGAAGCAAAGAACCAAAATCTTACACAGAGCCACAAAGAGAACCCTAGAAAAAATGCCAATCTAATCACACAAGATCAGCAAAGACACATAAATTAGGGCAACCTGGCTCTGATACCAATTTGATAGAATTGGTACTAGAATCTATTCAAATCTTTGCACAAAACAGAAAGTAAAGAACACGATGATTTGTTATCGAGGTTCGGACTCAGCCCATTCCCCGTGGCCTCAAGATTGGAAATCAAATCCACTAAGTAAGAAAAAGCGTTTACAAGAGAGCAATCCAAAGGATCTCAGTACAAGTTCATGCAAATACAGATCAAGAGTAAAGTAGAAGTAAAGAAGACTCTCTAGATCTGTCGCCAACATAGAAGTTGCTCGCTAGCCCGATGAGCATCCCAGGACTTCCACAACGACCTTTCTGGAAAGCTAGCACCAACAAGACCACCGTCTTCCTGGAAGCACCAGAAGCAAGGCTTGCTTCTTCAGTGAACACAAACCACCGTTGAAGATCTGGCTAAACTCTCAAACCAGAAAAACCCTAGAACTCTCTCTTTCTTTGTAGAAGATGAACGACAGAATGAATAGTACAAGGAGAGAGAGAAGATTACAAGCTTATATACCAGCCTTCTAGGTCTCACACGGAGCCCCGGATTCCCTTAAACCGGGTCGGGCAAGTCTTCCGGGCATCAGACCACTAATGGGCTAACTTCTGTAATCTGGACCAAAGCCCAAACACACTATCCTTACCCTATGTACTATACATGAACTTATTACAAATTGATCCAATAACCTCTGGGTTGATCCATAATAGGAAATCACCCATTACAAAAGCAATTTAAGGTCAATACCTTTCAATCAAACCTAACAAAATTTAACTCCTGAAAATTTAAAAAATTGCTACTCATACTTGTTCAGCATAATATAATTTTTTTCATGGGTATATCTAATGTGTGCCCTAGATGTAATATCTTTTATATTGTGATAATTTTATCTCATTTCCCTAAGAGTCTGGATCAAGTGTGAATGACTTAACGTACGAATATACGAATATAGCCATTTGCATGCACATTCTTCAGTAATGTACATTTCACATATTATCAATGACATGCACAATCTGTCAAATTTTTTCATTCGCACATTCACACATTAATAATGCGTTCGCACGTGAATCTTTTCCTTTCCCTAATAGAGAATAGTTTAAAACCCTTATATTTTTAGTTGTTTATTGTATGTCCTTAGGCACACATTAAAAAGACATTTTACTATTTTTAATTTTAGTTGTTCTTAGTTTTATCGATGTTTTTAAGTTTGTTAATGAATATTCTCTAAATTATTAGGAAATGTTCACCCATTTACTGCTAAATGTGCACCATTCGTACATTCGTATTATATTATATATTCATACTTGACTCTTTCCTGTATTATAATAGATTTATGCTTTCCTTTTAATGGTAAAAAATTCTATTTCGAGTAAGTTTAACATATATGTTATTGGGGGATACTTAGAAACACCGACAAAATAAAAATAAAATTAGATAAGTGAAAATATTAGTAGTCTATAGCAAACCCCCCTATTGAAATAAGTAACTTGACATAAATATAGACATAACTCAATTCTCTACTTTTATTAACTCTCCTTGATAATTCTACATGATTTAACTCATCCTTGATACTTCTACTTGATTTAACTCGTGTTGATGGTTCTACTTGATTTAACTCATCCTTGATATGGCCTCAATAATTGACCAATCAATACAAAGTAATCCACTACTAAAAACTACTCGAGTGGTTTAAGTGGTAAAGGTCCCCCATTCAAATCTCAAGTACTCCTTCGTCCCATAATACAATTTCAGTTTTCGATTTTACACTATTCACAAGTTAAGAAAATTTTCTATAGTTTAGTCGATATATAAAGAAAAAAAAATAGTCATTATAGGTCTTGTTTATTTCGTCTCGAATTATTTAATAATATAAGAATTTTATCCTTTTTACTACTATATAATAAAATATATTGACAATACAAAACATGTATCGACAAATATGTCCATGAGAAATATAAGATATATTATAGGACGAAGGGAGTAAAACAAACATACTAGTCCGTTGGCGGAATCCTTGTGATAACATATGAAGGGGCAAATCACGTGGAAAGGTTAAACCCCACACATGTTTTTTATACCCCGAATCCGTTTTGGGCGCATCCTTAATGTGTCCAAATGAACTTGGTCGATCTTGTAAAGCTATTCATTCGGGTAGAAGCGAACCGTAAATCGAACTAGCAAATTTTAGGAACTGAGAACCAAACTGAAAATTTGAAAGAACCTTCTGCGTTTTACAAGAGGGTCAGTTTAGGGGTGGATTTCTGCGTTTTGCACTTCTGATGATCTTTCTTTTAAGCGGCTTAGCACAAGTATTTCAATATCCATATTGGTGTTTAGTTGATTGATTCTTACATATAGGCCGTTTCATTTTGAATATTTTTAGTAATGCAAAGATCGAATCTGATCGAGATAGCTACCTTCAACTCAAAGTATATTGACATAAAATGACATCAAGAAATAGAAATATAGGACATTATGAATATTTTTAGGCGTGGATTTCTGCGTTTTACAGTTTTGATGGTCTAGTTTTTTCTGTAAATTGGAGATGTTTCTATCCCAAGTATTTTGTCGATTGATTTTTAAATATAGGTTTTTATTTTACAAACTTGTTCTGTAAATTGATATATTTACCTTCAACTAAAGGTATGGTCGGAGTAGGCATGTAGATGGATGGGCGATTATGATCCTATTACTGCTTTTTATTCCTTTGGTATCCTGTGTCACAACTGATGCACCCTTGGTCTTCGGGAAGGCCAGTGGTGCTCTTGAGGATCTTCGTTTTACAATCAAGTAAGTGTTGTGGGTGTCTTTTGTGGGGATGAGGGTCGATATGGAGTAGCCAGCGGAAGGATTTGGTATAGACGACAAGATACTTGTCGAATTGGGATATGAGTGTTGAGGGGCTTTCAACAAACTGTTTGGTGAAGGATTCGGTTATGGCGTTTGAGGGTTACTCAAACAAGGGAAAAAGGACGAGATGTAGAAGAAAGGGACTAAAATTAAGATATGGGACATTCTAAGGTTAGGGATGTAGATGAAGGGATTAGAGGCCTATGCTGAAGAAGATGAGAAGACGGAGCCCGTAGGAATTGTGACGCCCAGACCAAGAAAGGAGGAAATTCGTCTCAACAAGTTCTTGGTTCAATAAATCTAAGCGTAGGTTACAATGAAGGAGGCAAACGCCTTATAAAGGAAAAACAAGGAAGAAGAGATGATCTAACCTAGGGTGACGGCTAGGGTTTGCTAAGGTTGGGTGTTCTTGGGCTTGATTACCAAGAGCCCATTAGGACGGCCCAAACCATGCAAGGTTGGACCACTCCATATTTAGAAACTTTCTAAAAATAGAAAGTTCTAAAACGCTAGCAAAAACCGAGCTAAAAACTTACTAAAATAGTATGTCTCCGAACATGGGAATTGAGACAACAAAACCAAATAATTAAAGACAACAATTCTCAAATGCAAGAGACAACAAATCCAAATAGGGAAAAGACAACAAAAACCAAATAGGAGACAACAACCTTCAAAAGAGGGCGATCGACAATGAGACGAATGTCAACGTTCGCCGCCTTGGAGAGGGTTGCTGCTGGCACTGGCTTGACCAATCCCGGAAACCAGAGGGATGCGCTCACATTGAGCCAGAGAGCGCCGGGAGGAGTGCTGACGACGACGATGTTGTCGATCCGGTGGTTTCGGCGTCGGGCGCTTGGGGGGACTTGATCTGAGATGGGGGGTTCTGGTCGGCGCACAAGTGTCCAAGGCTTGTAATATGTGGGTTGCGCTAAAGATGAGCCAATGTGCGCCGCTGGAACCGAGATGGATGGCGGGAGGCAGCCATGGTGGAGGGCGCAGGTGTAGACAAGGTAACCTCCACTTGGAAATGTAGAGCGGGACACAAGACAAGGCGCTAGAAATGAGGCGCCAACGGTGTTTTACCTTAAAGTGGTCATGGTGGCAAGTGGATGCAGGAGGCGCTCGTTGAGGCGAGCCATGGCTTGGCTCTAGGCAAGGCAGGAGCGCATAAAAAACCCATGTGGTTGGTGGAACAGATAAATGGAAGGTAAGTACAAACCTTACAGAATGGGCGAGTACGCAGAGATTTCATATCCACGATCCTTGTATCTTTTACTACTTAAAAGAGGAAGCCCTTCTAATGAATAGTAATTAATTGATTAAAATGACAAAATTGCCCTTTCACATGTTGAATTTGTGTTGTGGTTTGGATGAGTTTGGTGTTATTTATAAAACTAGACTTCTATACTTAATGTTTTATTTGATTTGTGTTAAATTTTATTATTTTCGATTAGCGGTATTTATTTGTCATGCACGAATTGACATAATAATTTTTATAATTGTATATATAATTTATAAATACATAAAAATAACATTAATATAAACAAAAATATGTACTATATAGTTATATTTAATTTGGTTTGATTACCATTATAAAAATAAAATGAAATTATGAAATTTATAATCTTTTTAATTGATAAGTGTTCAAATAAGAAAATGATATCAATAGATTTAGCATAGTGATTTATATATATTCAATTGATTTTTGTTTAAATAAAAAAATCAATAAAATCAGGATATTGATGCTTAAATATATATACTCCACCCGTACCAAATAAATGTCGTTTTAGTCTTCAATCTTATATAAAAGAGGTTGTCTAAGACAAAGAGGAGGACGAATGCGAGGGAATAACAAGATGAAGAAGAATTAATGGAGAACACTTGACTCCTGGATGCATCGAGCAAGACAAAGAGGAGAAAGATCCGGTTTCGTCAATAAGAGAGGACGAATGAGGGATCGATTGATCGAACGAGAAAGAAGAAATTGGAGTTCGAGTCTCGATTTTGTAGAGAAACCAGAGAAAGGAGGTGGGATGACGAAGGGAGAATGAAGATGCATGAGATGAACAACAAGGGAAGCTCTGTTTGTTTGAAGTAGAAAAATAGAATTTAGGGTGTCTCATTTTTATATTTTCAATCGAAAAATAAATCCAAATCTTAACCAACTCTTTGAAGGATATAAATTTAATTTGAATGTCGGAGATTGAAGATTTTAGTTAGTTGCGAATTGAATTTGAGGATATTCGGTTTTGAGATTTTGGGCTCGAATCCGTTCTCGAGGGAGAGGATATATATGATTGGGTTGGGGGTGTTAATCTATTTTCGAGTAATTATTATAAAAACAACCTCAAACGTTTAGATTTATGGAAAAAACGGCCTTATTCAATTTTAGGAAATTACGAAAATTACCTGAATCATATAAATGAATAATAATAAGTATTTTAGGAGTTGAATCCGGTGAAAATGCCCTTATCTTACGAATATACGAATACATGCATAACCTTTTATATTCACATGCACATTCATTCACATTCACCTGCACATGCAGAGATGTGCATATATTTTTCATATACTGTTAAAGCATGCACACATCTACGAATGTGCATGTGAATGTAAAGAAATGTGCATGTGAATATAGAAGGGTGTGCATGCATTTGTAATTCGTAGGATAAAAATCATTCTCACACAATCTTTTTCCATTATTATAACACCAAACTAAAATTACGGTGTAACTTCGGCTAATCCATTTTCAAGTAATTACAAAAAAGCCTCAAATGTTAGATTTATGGAAAAAAACGTCCTTATTTTATTTTAAGAAAGTATGAAAATTATCCAAATCATATAAATGGCTTATAATAATTATTTTAACACCAAAATAAAGTTGTATGGTGTACATAGGTTAAAATTATTTCATTAATATTTTCATATTGATTTAATCATATTTAAATCTTAACACTAATTATTTGTCAATTTAATTTAAATATTATACGTTTAATAATCATAAGTTTCATTCATGTATGACATTACATACTTGTACAACTTTTATGTAACAAGTTTTTATTCCATCTCATAATTAATAACAGAATTATTGAAAAATTTCTTTTATTAGAAATAATTTGAAGAATTACCAATATACCCTTATTAAAAATGAGGGTTATTACAGCGGTATCCTCTATTTGGAAATGGTTCGTGGTGGTCAAGCTTCTCGGCGACCCCTTGAATTTTTATACCATGGGAATAAAGCTAAAGGAGATGTGGAGATTCAACAATAGGATGTTAATCTTAGCATGCATATAAAGGAAGTGGGTGACTGAACGTACCATATGGATTATGGAGGATTCAAATGGATTCAACAGCAACCCATGGACACGTAGGTGATTGAACATACCATATGGATTATGGAGGATTTAATTCGACTCTATAGCATGCATAATTATCGTTTCTATGGAGAAGTTTCCTCTTCTCCTTTTTTAAGCCAAAACTTTTCCCCTTTAAAATGACGAAGAAAAGAAAAGTTGAATAAAAAGAAATTTTGTGCGATATGATATAATTAAGGAAGTGTAACAGTGTATGAGTAAGTCTTAATTGTACAACTTATTATATTGGTCTATCCAATATAACATATATGGTTGTTTGACGTGTTAGGTTCTCTACATTTAAGATGAGTCTCTAGAGATCAGTTAGACTTTCAACGTTCACGTAATGGTGAAAGAATTCTCAATCAATGTGACGATATTTATTGTGGGGAATTTGTATGGTTAGTGTATTGATATCTAGCGATTTATAGATATCACTAGCATTTTAGGGCCAGCGCTACGCGCGGGTCTATATTATTTTATTTAAGCGTTAATGATTTGTAGAAAAAAGCCATTTTATTTGACATAAAAGGTTATAAGCCCTTGATTGATCGTCTTTTTTACTGCTCTTTGTTGGACTTTTTGTCCTGTTAGTGTTTCTCTAGAAAGATAATTTGGATATCGGATTCATGCTGATATTACTTAGGCTGATATTATATAAATAAAATTTATCGTTTTGATGGACTCTATAACTCCATAATTCTAAATGAAAAGTTAAATCATAGTATAAGCTGACATTTTCAATATGGTTCAATACCAAACATCCAATTTATAATTCAAAGTATATAACAAAGAATATCATCCAATTTTTAATCAAACTACAAAAAAAAAAACATCCACATACTCATTGAATAAACAATGCTTAATTCATTAGTATATTTATACCCAATAAAACTATTAACATAAATCACTCACTCACATAACTCAAGAGCAAGATAGGGAAAATACGAATTTGAGATTTATCTTCAAATTAACCATTTTGAAATTCAAAACTAAAATAGAATAAAGAATTTAGGAAGAATATGATTTTGTGTCTTTTGTTTTAGTCCAAAGTAATGAGCCACTTTTTTGTTGGACTACTAAAAAAAAGGCATGAGGCATCAGATATATCACATATGTGTAAAAGCACTTCAACATTGAATGTAAAACATTTATTTGTAAAAATTACAATTTATACATTAGATTAGAAGATTAGATTAGATTGAAAATAAAACTAAACCTCTTTTAAAATCTAAGTTTTAATTGTAAAAACCTGCACACATTAATTTTTTTATGGAGGTTTATCAATTTATAATGTATAAATCCATCATATAAAAAATAATAGTACTAAATTTAGGAGTATCATTAACCAATAAAAATACAAAGGTAATTAATGCTACCTTTAATTTTCTCTCCTCGATTTTTATATTATATTAGATATCAAAGTTATTTAGATTTCGGAGGTAACTTATTTTCAAGCCTTTAACGATCTTTTCGTTTTCCCATTATGAAATCTGAACGAATTTGTGTTCTCCTATTCAATGTTGTATTCTTTTTTTTTTCAATTACCTAGTCTTTTACGAATCTTTTTGTTATTAATTCGTTTCGATGTTATAAAAACCAATATATCAAGCAACATGATGGATAACAAATTGAAAACACTATTTTTTCTTAGATTCCTTTGAGAACCACCGCTTAACAATGTTTCAAATGGTGCTAAAGAGTTTTTAATCTCAATTCAAACATTTTAACTTCTTTCCATGTCACATTTCATACTTTCAGTCCACAAAAAAATCTAGAAAATCATACTAAAGTGTGATTATATGCTTTCTGATGAGTTGGAAGTTTCATACCGAAAATTGGCTCAAGATTCATATCTTCCTTATACCCCTCAAAATCTTTGGAGTATAATTAATGATAAACAAAAAGAAAGCATATACTTTTGAGAGTGAAATCTGCATCTCATCAGGAGGGCTAAAATAGCCCTAAAAATACAATCGGCCATGGTACTGCAAATGTGTTAAAAAATGATGTTACCTAAGATCTAAACGAGGATCCAATACAATAGTATGAAAAAATATTATTACCAAATTTAAATTTATACATAAGGCTTGTAAATAAGATGTGAGATCGATTGGTGACAGATCAAAACAAGAACACACACAAGTAATCGTAATGAACACAGGGAATTGTTAACGAGGTTCGGACTCAGCCTACATCCCCGTGGCCTCAAGATAGGAAGCCAAATCCACTATGTAAAAGGTGAAGGTCTTACAGAGAGCATACAACAGATCTTTACACAAAGGCTTACAACTACAGAAACAAGAAGCAAGCAAGAGATAGAAGAACCCCCTGAACAGTCACCGTCAAGACTCCAAACCCTAGCCCCCGCTGAGCACCCGAGGCTGCGATCTCAGAGCTTCTCCACTAGCCAAGACCACCGTCTTCTAGCTTGGAACACCAACAGCAAGAGATCTGCTTCGGCGAAGAAGAAGAATCAAGCCAACGTTGAACTCCTCCAAGAACTCTCTCAGATCTCTCTCTCACCTCTCAGATGAACAGTGACGAAGCAAGTAAGAAGTGAGGAAAGAGAATGGGGTTAGAAGCTTATATACCCAAGCTTCTGTGAAGACACGCGGAGCCCCGGTTTCCTCCAAGCGGGTCGGGTTACGTCTTGGGCATCTGGTACAGATATGGGCCTATTCTTCTACTGGACCAACATAAGCCCATGACAACATAATCGAGTTTCCTAAGTAAGCCTAAGTACACATGATCTGATAAATGGCTAATAACCAAACTAATGGAAATTACCCTTACAATATGCCCTCTTAATTTCCAACACCTTTACAAAGCCTAACTCTAAAACACAGCCATTTGTTGAGAAAGGAGCAGATTTGCAACTACCAACCATCGTCGACCAATGCACACTTCAACACTCATCATGGAGCATCCCAGATGTGGAGATAATCCCTGCAAAATGAAAACTTATCATCTGTCACAATTTTTGTACCATAATCAGCAGGATTAAGATCACCCTTAATCTTACTAACTACAATTTCCTTCTTCTCTACTTTATCACGAATGAAATGGTGCCTCACATCTATATGTTTGGATCTCTCATGATACACAAGATCCTTACACAAATACAAAGCACTTTGACTATCAATGTGTAAAGTAGGAACATAATTAACAGACTGAATCTCATTCAAAATTCCTGTCAACCAAGTGGCTTCTTTAGCTGCTTCAGTAGCTGCAATATACTCAGCTTCAGTAGAGGATAAAGCAACCACAGACTGTTGTTGAGATTTCCAAGATATACAGTTACCAGCCCAAGTGTAGAAATAAGAAGTAGTAGACTTCCTAGTGTCTCTATTACTAGCAAAATCAGAATCTACAAATCCATGTAACTCATCTCTACTAGTATGCTCAGAAAACACTAATCCTAAGTCCTTGGTACCACATATATATCTCAGAGTATACTTCATAGCAGTCCAGTGATCAGCACCAGGGTTTGACATGAATCTACTTAATACACTCACGGAAAAAGCCAGATCAGGTCTGGTACACAGCATAGCATACATAATAGAACCAACAGCAACATCATAGTGTACACTAGACATTTTATCAATTTCTTCTTGACTGGTGGGACAACTATCCTTACTGAGTTCTAAGTGACTTCCTAAGGGAATAGAAGTAGGTTTAGAATTTTCCATGTTAAATCTATCCAAGACCTTTTTCAAGTAGTCTTTCTGAGATAACCACATCATTTTCTTCTTCCTATCCCTAAGTATCCTAACTCCAAGAATCATTTGAGTAGGACCAAGATCTTTCATATCAAAGTGCATTTTAAGATCTCTTTTAACACCGGAAATAGTCACTTTAGAATTACTCATCATAAGAATGTCATCCACATAAAGCAGAACATACACAGGAGAAATAGACTTTACATTTTTGAAATATAAGCAAGTGTCATAACTGCTCCTATGAAAACCCAGTTTTCTCATGCAAGCATCAAATTTTAAGTTCCATTGTCTAGGTGATTTTTTCAACCCATAGATAGATTTATTCAATAAGCAAGCATGATCAGGATCTTTCACATCAGTAAAGCCTTTAGGCTGTTTCATGTAAATAGTCTCACTAAGTCCCCATGTAAAAAAGCAGTTTTAACATCCATTTGTTCTAACTCCCAATCAAACACAACACACATAGCAAGTAATATTCTCATAGTTTTATACTTGACAACAGGTGCAAAAATGTCATTGTAGTCCACCCCTTCTCTTTGGGTGAAACCCTTAGCTACTAACCTAGCTTTAAACCTAGGTGGATCCATCTTACTGTTACCATCTTTAATCTTGTAAATCCACTTACAATCAATAAGTTTGGCTTTGTCTGGTTTAGGGACAAGGGTCCAAGTCTTATTAATTTTCATGGATTCAATTTCTTCATGCATAGCTTTTATCCATAGATTAGCATTTTTGCATTTCATGGCTTGCTCATAAGTGTCAGGGGTGTAGGAGTTATCAATCACATTTGCTGTAATGCAGGCATAATCAACTAGGCCAACCACAGCTAAGATAACATGCTCAACATTATTGGAAGCAAACTTCTTATTAGGAATCCTAACCCTAGGAACTCTATCCCTAGCTAATTGATAATTTTCTAAGTCATGCATTTCAATTAAAGGTTCAGACACCACATTGTCATTCATATTATGCATATCAGAAGACTTGAAAATATTAGAGTTAGAAGAGTTAGAAGTTTCTTCCCTGTTTTCTCCTCCCCTTAATTGTTGTGCATTGTTATTTGCACCATTTCTTTCACCACTTTCTGTTTCCTGCCCTCTTGAGCTATTGACAATTGTCTCCCTTGAGCTAGGCATCTCTTCACTTGTGCCTTCATTTGACTCATTTTGACTGAGGGACAGCTGACCAATGTCAAATTCCTCTTCATCTGGGGGCAGTGGCTCGGTGGGAGTGTAGAAATGTCTTGATGGAGCTTCATCTCCATCACCATCTTCTGAGGTACTTGTCACCTTGGTAGCAACAGTTAGATTATTCTTGAAATGAAAATCTTTTTCATTAAAGGTAACACTTCTTGACACTATAACTTTTAAGCCATGAGGTTGTAAAACAAGTAACTTGTACCCTTTTACACCCTCTGGGTATCCTAGCATTACACATTTTATGGCTCTAGGTTTCAGCTTACCTTGAGAAATTTGAGAATAAGCAGTGCAACCAAAAGTTTTTAAGTGTGATAGACTAGGTTTTCTACCCATCCACATCTCTTGTGGAGTTTTAAAGTTAATGACAGAGGGACGAGACCTATTAATGAGATAAGCAGCGGTCATTACTGCATCACCCCAAAATGAATGTTTCATTCCTGAGCTAATTAGCATGCATTTAGTTTTCTCAAGCAATGTTCTATTCATTCTTTCTGCAGTACCATTTTGTTGAGGAGTTCCAAGCACAGCTAAGTGTCTCTTTACTCCCATTTGGTGACAATATTCATTGAATTCATGATTGCAAAACTCTAAACCATTGTCAGTCCTAAGACATCTAAGTTTTTTACCAGTTTGAGTTTCTACTGCTATTTTCCAATTTTTGAAAGCATTAAAGGCCTCATCCTTAGTTCTAAGCAAATAAAGCCAAACTTTCCTAGAATAATGATCAATGAAAGAAATAAAGTATTTCTTACCTCCTGCTGTACTTACCTGTGCTGGACCCCATAGGTCAGAGTGCACATACTCAAGAGGAGCACTAGCAACAAATGAAGATCTAGCAAATGAATCATTAGTCTTTTTACCAAAAATACAGTCTTCACAGAAGCTCAAATCACAGGGTTTTTTATCAATTAAACCAAGCTTATGTAAATGATTTAGGCCCTTATTACCAATGTGCCCCATTCTGCTATGCCACACTTTGGTTTGATCTAGAGTAAGATTGTTATCAAAACTTGAGAGATTTAGTTCAGGTGAAATGACAACATGATACAAGCCACCTTTCTTAATTCCCTTTATAAGAGTAGTCCCATTTTTAATAACTTCTCTTATTCCATTTTGAGTGACAATTCTACACTTAAGATCATCCAAAGCTGACTCAGATAGCAAGTTTCTCCTAAGGTCAGGTACCCACCTAACATTCTGTAAGGTCCTAACCACACCATCATGCATACATAAGGGAACATTACCTATCCCTCTAATGATCAAAGCACTATGATCACCTAACATCACTTTACCCCCATAAGATTCAACAAGAGAGCTAAAGCAAGATTTATTTGGAGTAGCATGCATGGTACATCCAGAATCAAGTATCCAATCATCATCCAGAGGAGAATCAGAGCACATCAGTAATTTACAATCATTGTATTCCTCAGATTCAAACACAGCAGCAGTGTTATCATTAAAATGTCCTACTTCGCTACAATAGAAGCAGGTTTTCTTCTTATCATTACCAGTATTAGATCCTAAGGATTCCTTCTTCTTATCCTTATACTGCTTAAAATTCTTCTTATTTTTGCCATTAACCATCAACACCTCAGCTTTAGAATCAACTTTCTTGTCAGAGTTCTTACCCTTGAACACGTTTAGGGTTTCATTCTTTTCAGTTAAGGACTCAATGATCTTATGCTTAGTTAAGGATTCATTTCCAAACTGAATGACATCTTTAAAGTTATCAAACTGAGCAGGCAAAGCATTAAGAAGAATAACAGCTTGGTGATTCTCTTCAATTTTTTCATTACATCTTTCTAAGTCCTGAGTCATCCTAAGAAACTTATCTAAGTTATCATTCAAAGTCATATTCAAATCCATTTTATAGGTAAATAATTTGCACAGTAATGATATCCTAGAGGGCATGGACTTAGTCAAGTAAAGAGATTCTAAACCTTCCCATAAAGATTTAGTAATTTTGAAATTTACCACTTGTCGAGCAACATCATCAGACAATCTGATCATGATTTCTGAATGGGAAATTTCATCCATCTCCAGCTGCCTAGCAGTTGAAGTCTCAGCCATGTAATCACCTTTAATGGCTTTGGACACCTTTTCCTTGATCAATATGGCCTTCATCTTCACTTGCCACATTGCAAAGTCAGTGGTTCCATCGAATGGCTACATCCTTATGTTATTGTCTGTCATTGGTACCTGAATCAACACACAACTTAATCAAAGCACTTTTCAGCAGACAAAACAAGATATAGCACTTCAGTGATTCTTGAATTAACACAATAATCCAAGAAATCCTCAGGTAACTACTCAGATAGACTTAGTAATAAAAATATCACCAAGTTATCCCAAGTTACAAAGCAAGTAGACTAGATCTTACACAAAAGACCTAGACAGAACTACAAGCAAGACAAGAAATGATCAGTCAACAATATGTGAGCGGAAGCAAGATACCAGAAATCAATCAAAGCAACAAAGATCCCTAGAGATGAACTTCTAAGATCACACAAGATCCAGAGAGACACAAAACAAGGGAATCTGGCTCTGATACCAATCTGTGAGATCGATTGGTGACAGATCAAATCAAGAACACACACAAGTAATCTAATGAACACAGGGAGTTGTTAACGAGGTTCGGACTCAGCCTACATCCCCGTGACCTCAAGATAGGAAGCCAAATCCACTATGTAAAAGGTGAAGGTCTTACAGAGAGCATACAACAGATCTTTACACAAAGGCTTACAACTACAGAAACAAGAAGCAAGCAAGAGATAGAAGAACCCCCTGAATAGTCACTGTCAAGACTCCAAACCCTAGCCCCCGCTGAGCACCCGAGGCTGCGATCTCAAAGCTCTCCACTAGCCAAGACCACCGTCTTCTAGCTTGGAACACCAACATCAAGAGATTTGCTTCGGCGAAGATGAAGAAGAATCAAGCCAACGTTAAACTCCTCCAAGAACTCTCTCAGATCTCTCTCTCGCCTCTCAGATGAACAGTGACGAAGCAAGTAAGAAGTGAGGAGAGAGAATAGGGTTAGAAGCTTATATACCCAAGCTTCTGTGAAGACACGCGGAGCCCCGATTTCCTCCAAGCAGGTCGGGTTACGTCTTGGGCATCTGGTACAGATATGGGCTTATTCTTCTACTGGACCAACATAAGCCCATTACAACATAATCGAGTTTCTTAAGTAGGCCTAAGTACACATGATCTGATAAATGACTAATAACCAAATTAATGGAAATTACCCTTACATAAGAGAATATTATAATGATAAATGGCTAATAACCAAACTAATGTAAATCCTTTACAATAGTATATTATCTCTTAATATTTTAATTTATTCTTATTGTAGATTGGTGAAATCCGCCGACATTAGTCCATTAAATGTCGAGCTATTCGTGTTATTTGAGAAACCACACAATTCGTCAGACCCCGTAAAGTTATTTCATTATTAGCCTTCTCATAGTATCATCAATCTTGAAGGTTTTATTATCTCAATAGACCATTACCATTGACAAATCTGTTCATTTGCTGTAGGTGCGATACCGATCTTTCATTTTGTTTGAATCCGTGAGGGGAAGAAAAATTAGGGAACATATTAGGATAGTTAAAATCTAAAATTTACAAGTATGTATTAGTTTAATGTTCAATATAAAAATATGGTTTTTAAAAAAAAAATCTATTATAACATAAATGAAATAATGTTTTATTATAGATTAAATTATTTTTGTATTTAAAATGAAGATATCAAGTAGTTTATACTTTATACGTATGAGTTTTTTATAGTAGAAACATAATGAGATGATTTTAAAATATTATTTATTTATTGAAATCAATTGTTGAAATTGTATAAACTATGTATAATTTTCAAATACTAAAGTTCCAAATTGATATTAATATTCTGAACAAAATTTCAAGAATAATTATTCTTTAATTCCAATCATTAAAAGGATGATTTTAAAATTTTATTAGATAAAAATTATATTGTATATCTAACTTTTATTAACACAACTTTTTGAAATTTACAATTGATTTTGTTTAATAAATTACCAATCTAACAACTCACTCCCAAAAACAATCTTAGAGCTTGAAAAGACTTAGCTTTAATATATAAGATAGATTAGATAAAATTATACTCTATATCTAACTTTTATTAACACTTTTGTTTGAAATTTACAATTGATTTTGTTTAATAAATTACAAATCTAACAACTCACTCCTAAAAACACTCTTAAAGCTTGAAAAGACTTAGCTTTAATATATGGGTGTGAATCCCATAATAAACACTCTTATAGAGATAAATAAGAATGAATCTAAATCATTGGATGCATTGACATCCAATGGCTTAGATTAAATTAGTTACCTCCACTTGTAGTGGGGGTAGTTGTGGTGGTCCGGCGGCCTTCGGCGACCACCCGGCGGAGGTCCGGCGGTGGTTCGGCGTGGTCCGGTGGAGGTCCGGCGGTGGTCCAATAATAAATGAAAAAGTTAAAAGTATAAAAATAAATGAAAATTTAAGTCTAATTCAAATTGGTGAACATTTAAATATAATGTGATGAATATTCTGTTGATGAACATTTAATTATATGTGATGAACATTCTGTTGGTGAACATGTAAGTAAAATGTGATGAACATTCAGTAGAGTATATCAAAATGAACGTTTATCAACATTTTGATGAACATTTATGAACAACTTGATGAACATTTAAGCTAATTGTAATGAACTTTTGAGTAATGAACATTTTATTAAATGTTTGTGAAGATTTAAGGATGTTTGATGAACATTTAAGTATGAAATGATGAACATTTAGGTAATTTTTGATGAAGATCAAGTATTTTTTACTCGAAATTATATTAAAGTGGTGGTCCGGTGGTCCGACGGTGGTTTGATGGTGAGTTAGTGGTGGTGCGATCGTGTTGGTCTGGTGGTGGTCCGGCGGTGGTCCGGTGTTTGTCCAAATAACATAACCATTTAAATGTAATAAACTCGGTGAACATTTAAAATAATTTGATGAACATGTAAGTATAATGTGATGAACATTCAGTTGGTGAACATTTAAGTATAATATGATGAACATTCAATTGGTGATTTAAGTAGAATGTGATGAAGATTCAGTTGGTGAACTTTTAAGTATAATGTGATGAGCATTCAGTAGAGTATATACAAATAAACATTTATGAACATTGTGATGAACATTTAGTAATTAATAATTTGTTAATATTTGTGAACAATTTTATACATCTTTGTGACAATTTTATTCCGGCGAGGCCCAAAGGTGGTCTGGCGGTGGTCGGAGGTGGTCCGGCGGTGGTGACAAGGATTGAAAAGGGGTGTCACGTGTCATCATATAGGCTTTTGGATCTCTTGATCCAAGGCTTCACAATCATTCTCGATCATTTATCATTTTAACAACTATTATTACATGACATTTTTCCTTAATATATAAGATAGATTTTATATGGTTAGGTTTTGAAGATCAATTAGAAATTTGATACTTGAAGACCAAGCTGAGATATTTGTATGTAATCAGATTCATGTGAACTACAACAATATAATGGAATTAACAAACATGAAGTCATTATATGCATTGGTTATATAGCAGTTAGCCTACATACGATCATCTCATGTCACATCGATTACAAAACTCAACAATTTGTTATCAAATGTGATCTCCCCCCGTCCCATAATATAATTCCTCTTTCATTTTTCACATTTGCCGAGACACGTTTTGTATCATTAATATCTCTAACTATATGTTAATAAAAAATTCTAAAATTTTGATATGTTAAAGTACTCATCAAGACGAATCAAACAAGACCCCATATAACTATGTTTGTTCTTACATATTAAAAGTTATACGACAAAATGTATTAAAAGGTGAATAGTATCAAAAATGAAACAGAAATTATATACCGGGACGGAGGGAGTAATGCGCTGACTTTAAAAATAATCATTTTTACTAACTTAATGACAATCAACACTCAAACTAGGCCCTTATTAAATACAACCCGTGCGTTTTACTAAATAACGCTCGGCCCCTCGCGTAACGCGAGGGAGCGTCATCTCGCGTAACACGAGGGACGCCTCACTCGCAGAACGCAAGGGTTTAATCCCTATAAAAGGGGAAAAACCCTACTTCTGCTCATTTTTACATTCTACCGCCGCTTTTTTTACTCTCTCTCTCAAAAACCTACTCCATCTTCTTCTTTTCAACACAAATCTTCAATTAAGGTATGTTTCTTCTTCCCTTATGCTTTCTAATGTTGATTCTAGATAAATATATATTGTTAGTATATGAAATTGCATATTATATGATGTTTTGATATTGAATGTTGATTTAGAAATGGTTGTATATAGTATTAGGTTGTTTGAAATGGATGAAAGATGATGATTTTGTATTATGGTTGATGATTGGATGTTTTTTTATGTTGAATAGGTTGAAATTCATTAGGGTTAGGGTTTTTTATTAGGGTTTACATTTTATTTAGGGTTTTGATGTTTATTTGGTAATTTACTTAAATTGATAGGTTTTTTAGTTAAAATATTGAATTTATGTTGAATTTGTGTTGAAATCTCGTCGGAATGAATGAGATGACCGGAGAAGAAAGTGTGAAATCACGCGTGACGTCACCCCTCGCGTTCTGCGAGATGGGTAACCTCGCAGAACGCGAGTGTCATGCCCTCGCAGAACGCGAGTGTCATGCCCTCGCAGAACGCGAGTGTCATGCCCTCGCAGAATGCGAGTGTCATGCCCTCGCAGAACGCGAGGAATTGCCCACGCAGAACGCGAGGAATTGCCAGTTATGGCAATTCCCCCTTCTGCAGAACATGTGTATTCTGCACTTTTTTTTTTGTGTTTTTTTCTGCATTCATTTATTTATTGATTTTACTTTGTATTGTTTTAGGTAATGTATCGTCCTGGTCGTTAAACTCGTCGGAGAAACCGAAACATTGTGACGGAAGAACCCCCGGTTGAAAACCCAAAAGGGAAGAAGAAAGCAAAGAAGACAACACCCGTAGAGCTCTTCCCCGAGGGACTCCCCGACGTTGATGAACGCCGCATTTTTTCCCAAGATAGTTATTCATTTGGACAACCGGGTAGCTGGGACTCATCATACCAAGGTGGCTGGGACATTATTTCCCAAGATAGTTATTCATGTGGACAACCGGGTAGCTGGGACAATTTTATTCCACAGGGTGCACTAGTGGAAGTCGGACAAGGGTGGGCTGGACAAAGTTGGGGCGGTGGACAGGGGTGGGCTGGACAAAGTTGGGGCGGTGGACATGGTGAGGGAAGTGTTAATCAAGACATGGGTCATGGAAATGTCGAGGGAAGTGGACAAGCTTGTTCTTCTTCTTACAATCAACAACCAGAACCGATGGAAGAAGAAAACGAGGATGAAGTTGTTGGGGATCAAGAAGAGGAAGAGGAAGAGAAAGAGGAAGAAGAAGAAGAAGAAGAAGAAGAGGTCATGAAAACAAAAAGAAAGAGGAAGTCAAAGAAGAACGAGCCGGTATATGATCCTGAGCTCACTAGAAGCGTAGCTGGAGGTCTAGAAGATCCCGAGTTGCTTAAGAGATTTGAAGCACATGTGGCTTACCACATCCAAAAAGGAATTGTAAGTCATTTCCAATTTTTTTTTACTCATCAGTTTTTATTCCAGTGTGCACAGTTTCTGCAGAGAATGCAAAAGATATGCATTTTCTCGTAGAACGCGAGATGGGGCTCCCTCGCAGAACGCGAGAAAATGCACATTAACTGCATTTTCTTCCTTCTCTGCATTTTCTGTCTGCATTTTTAGCTAATTTTTTCTGCAGAATATAATATGTATTTTTTCCTGTAGATCAAAGGTTCGATGAAGCCACAACAAAGGACAAAACAGAGCAGTGATTGGCCATTAGACGACAATGATTGATGTGAGATTCCCGGTGCAGTTGGATTGTCAAATCTCCCACAAATGATGTACGACGAAATCGACTTCCCTTTGATTGAAGCGTTCATTGAAAGATCGCAACCGGAGACAAATTCATTTCACCTCCCTTGTGGTGAGATTACTATTGGCCTTCTTGATGTGTATAAGATATTAGGCCTTGCCATAGATGGGAAAGCTATGACACCAAATAAGAAATTGGGTGCCAAGTTTAGTGATGAAGAAATTATAAAATACTATGGCAATTGGGGGGCGGAAATTTTTGGAATAGATTATGAGACGTGCGATTCTGGGAGGGTGAAAGCCGAGGTTTTTAGGAGTCATTGTCAAAGCCTTTCTGAAGAACGAAAGGGATTAGGTTGGGTGTTGTATACTGTTGCCTCGATCTCATTTCCCGACAAGTCACAGAAATTGATCCGGCTTAGATATGGGCCTTTTGTGAAATCCTTTGTCCGGGCTTCGAAAATGTCGTGGGGCTCGGCTGCTTTGACACATCTGTATAGGCAGTTGGGGGTATGCACACGTCAGAACTGTGCCCAGATGTCTTTTTGTTACACCTTGTTGTAGGTATTTTACTTTCTAAGCATTTAATTTACCTACTTGTTTATGTTTTCATATTTAACGTAATTTATATTTCCTAGGCATGGATCTACAATTATTTCCCACAGTTTCGACCTACTGAACGACCTCGGTGGACGGAAGCACAACCATGGGTTTACCGTTGGATGCCTAAGAATTTAAAGCTGAAGAGTCGGAAGGGACTATAGAGGCGCACTCGATATTATGTTACCAGAGATGGTAATTATCTAATTCTTTTTTTATTCATCTGCATTAGGTTGTGTTAAGTTTCTGCATTTGGTGCATATTCAACAGCTTCTGCAGAAATGGACCTCGCAGTAGAAAATGGGCATTTCCTCGCAGAACGCGAGGTGGCACATCTCGCAGAACGCGAGAAAACGCCCATTTTCTTGCAAAATATGTTCTTTTGTTAGCAGTTTCTTTCAATTTCTGCATTTCCTGTCTGTTTTTAGATATGCTGGAACCCTTATGGGCATGTAGACTTCTCCGATCCTGCGCTGGCCCCTGCTCTATTTCATGGGGTGTTATTGATAAGCGGTGTTTTACATACCGCAACTATGGATTATTAGCTAGTTTTGTATAGGATTATGTTATTTGTTTCTATGTAATCTGTATCATGGAGCTGTTCGAGAGAAGATTTACATACGAGATTCCAAGAGATGATACAAGCATTGGAAGCATTGAAGCATAAGGAAGAAGTTGCTGAAGACGAAGACGAAGACGAAGACTTGAAGAAATCAGCAGTTCTGCCTCAGACAACAAAGCCGCACCCGCGGGTCTCAAGCCGCACCCGCGGGTTTCACCTTCAGCCAAGGTTTTCCAGAAAGCTCAAGTCGCGCCCGCGGGTCCCAAACCGCGCCCGCGGCCCTCTGCCATCCTGAGAATCTGAAGAAACCCAAAACCGCGCCCGCGGCTCTCAACCCGCGGGTGCGGTTCCTCGACAGAAGAATCAAATTGATGTCTTTGCCATTTGAAGTAATTTGTGTTTAATTTTGTAACTTTCCATACGTTTTTTTTAGTACCTTAATTCGGCTGTTACATTAGTTGATACTATATAGGTAGTGGATGATCATCCTTGATCATCTAGTCTTTGTTTTGCTTAAGTTTTTGGAGAGTATTTCACAAACTTATGGGTTGCTAAGGTTCTTTGTTTCACTTGGCGTTTGAAGCTTTTGGATTCAACAAGTTGTGAGTTTATCCTTTCCTTTTGTCTACTCTTTGATTGTCTCAACTCTCTTGTTTGTATTGTCGATGAACTAGATTTACTACTTTAGATTGATCACCTAAGTTAGTTGTGTCTTGTTCATATTGCTAGAGTTTGATACTTCTAGTTGAATTATCATACTTGTTGTGTAGCACAATCTATTTGCATGAACTAGTTGTGATTGTTATTAGAGAAGAGAGTTGAGTACATGTCGAGTATCCGACTAGTTGTCCATGGTATTGCATGTATCTATCTATTCCTGAATGCATTTCTACTTTGTTATTGAACTTTGATAGTTTCGAGGTTATAATCGAGTAAGGGTTATTAGGACTAGTTGGACTAATAACTATTCAAGAACAGGAATTAGAACGATCACTTGAGAACTTGACATAGGGATAAAAAGGATTTTAAGATCAACTTGTTAATCTAATTGTGGATAATCGCTAAGTGGAACACTTCGCTTAATCTTGTTATAACCAAGTTGACATTCGATACTTCGTATCAAAACCACAAAAACCCCCCTTTTGGTTACGTTTATTGGTAGTCATTGTGATAACTTAAGAATTTGATAAACTGATTCTCTTGGGATTCGACCCTTACTTGCGCACTATATTACTTAGTTTGCATGTTAGGATTACTTGACTTGGCACACGACAAATTCGCCTCGTCAAATTTGGCGCCGTTGCCGGGGAATCAAATTTTCTTATTTTTAAGTTCTTATTTTGACTAACTTTAGTGTTGACTAGTGAATGGTCAACACCCGTTCTACTAATCAGCCTCTTTCTATTCTTGATTCAGAGATCGAGAGAACTTTTCATCGGAATCGAAGAGAGAACAGAGTCGGGACTGAGACAGTAGAAATGGCCGATCGAGAAGCTCTTGCTGAAGTGCAACGTCAATTGGCTGACATGCAGTTGGTCGTTAATGCTCAACGAGAGCTAATTGAGACAAGGCTACCAGGAGGTGGTGTTACTCGCACTTTGAGAGAGCGGCAAACACCGAACCTGACACAGCAACCTCAAGCTGTGGTTATCCCACCCCTTGCTCATGGGGTGACTTTCGAGCTCAAGTCGGGGGTGATCAATTTGCTCCCAAGTTTCCATGGTTTGGCTGGAGAGGATCCAATCATGCATTTGAACCAATTTCATGACATTTGCATGACAACCAAACCGCCAAATGTTACGGAAGAGCAGATCAAGATGAGAGCCTTCGGGTTCACTTTGAAGGATGGTGCTCGTTCTTGGTATTACCATTTGCCAACCGGTTCGGTTGATAATTGGGAAAAGTTGCATAAGGTGTTCTTGAGCAAGTATTATCCAGTGAAGAAGGCAAATGCTCTCAAGAAGAAGATAGCCCATGTCGAGCAAAGTGAAGACGAAACGCTCTATGACTACCTTGAACGCTTCAAGGGGTTGTGTGCTTCGTGCCCTTTTCATGGGTATGATACCGAGGATCTTGTGCTTTACATTTGCAATGGTCTCCTTAACCAAAAAAGGAGGATGGTTGATGCTGCGTGTGGTGGGAATATTCTCAACATGACGCCGGAGGATGCCATGGAGAAATTGCAAGATATGGCGGAGAGCACAAGGAGTTTTGGTAGGATATACACCAAAAAGGGAGTGCACGCAGCAAGTTCAGGGGATCCCGCTCTTGTAGCTGAGCTTGTAGAGTTGAAGAAGATGGTCTCTCAGTTGCAAAAAGGACAACAACAACAAGTAAAGGTATGTGGTATTTGTTCTGACCCTTCTCATTTTACAGATAAATGCCCTGAGCTTGAAGGTGAAGATGTTGCTGAAGTCAATGTTGCTGCTGGTGGGTATGGACCCCCACGACCTCGTGGTGATCAAAAAAATAACTACAACCCGAGGTATAGAGATCATCCCAATTTTCGGTGGCGTGATCCAAATGAGCCCCAACAACAAGCTCAAGGCCCTCGACCCAATGCTGGACCATCTACTGCGGAGCTGCTGAGATCCTTGACTCAACACTTCACAACTCATGTTCAAACGACCGAGTCGAGCATCAAGAACATGGAGAAGCAAATTGGGCAGTTGGCTGAAGCTGTTACCACCATTGCACAACAAAATTCCAATTCTCTACCGTCCCAAACGGTGGTGAATCCAACCAGAAATGTAAGTGCAGTGACAACAAGAAGTGGTAAGATTTTGGGGGAAACCAAAAACGTTATCGAGGCTTCGGCAGAAAAATTGGATTATGAGGACAGCCGAGAACCGCGCCCGTGGGTTGAAAGCCGCGCCCGCGGCTCCTCCACTGCGCCAGAAGACAATCGCACTGACGAGCCGCGCCCGCGGGTAGAAAACCCCACCCGCGGCTCATCCACCGAGGTAAATTTTCCAGAGGTTCCTTCACAGAATGCTGAACTCGAAGTGGAGGATCGGGGGGATTTCCAGTTGAGACAGGACAACTACGTTCGCCCCAACTTTCCACCTCTCGACTCCACCAAGCCTCCCGCCCCGTTTCCCGATGCCCTTAGGAACACCAAAAGGCCGGAAAACGACAAGGAGTTGTTTGAGACGTTTAGCAAATGTGAGGTAAACATCCCCTTGCTCAAGTTAATTAAAAGCATTCCTCGATATGCAAAGTTTTTAAAAGAACTCTGCACAATCAAGAGGAATCAAAAGTTGAAAGGGCAACAAAAGGTGACGGTAAGCGAGCGTGTCTCCGCTGTATTTCAAAGGCAAATGCCTAAGAAGTGCAGCGATCCGGGCATGGTCAGCATACCTTGCCGTATAGGCGACACACATTTTGAACGAGCCATGCTCGATTTGGGTGCATCGATAAATGTGTTGCCTTACTCTCTCTATAAGATTCTCGGGTTAGGTCCACTTCATGAAACCGGAATTGTTATTCAACTAGCCGATAGGTCCACCGTGTATCCTAAAGGTGTAGTTGAAAACGTTCTGGTTATGGTGGATAATTTGTTCTTTCCCGCTGATTTCTTTGTGTTAGACATGGAACATGATGGGCAAGCTGCTCCTATTTTGCTTGGGAGACCCTTCATGCGCACCGCTAACACAAAGATTGATTTGGCTAGTGGGTCTCTCACTTTAGAGTTCGATGGGGAAATAGTTCTATTTAACATTTTTGATGCTATGAAACACCCCGTCGAAGATGCTGCGTCCATTTGTTCAATTGATGTAATTGATCCTATAGTCCAAGATGTTTTCAATATCTTTGGCTTAGATGAATTACAAAGTGTATTGGAACACAGCATCGTTCACTCACCAACACTTGATTTGTCTCTTCCACCTGAGATTCAAAATGTTCTAGCTCGTCTAGACGCTTCGGGTAGAATTTTGGCCGGTCGGCCCATGCTACTAACTTTGGAGAGCGAAAAGCTTCTTCCTTCTATTGTGCAGGCACCGGTTGTAGAGCTCAAGCAATTACCCGAGCACTTGAAGTATGCTTTTCTTGGGGAAAATGATACCCTCCCGGTAATCATTTCAAGCAAGTTGACAGGTGAACAAGAGAGAAGGTTGGTGATGGTGCTAAAAGAACACATTACCGCTCTTGGGTGGACCATTGCTGACATCAAGGGAATTAGCCCTTCCACCTGTATGCACAGGATCCTTCTTGAGGAAGGTGCTAAACCCTCTAGGCAACCCCAAAGAAGGTTAAACCCACCTATGATGGAGGTGGTCAAGAAGGAGGTGCTGAAACTTCTTCAAGCTGACATGATCTACCCCATTTCGGATAGTCAATGGGTAAGTCCAACTCAATGTGTCCCTAAGAAGGGGAGCATAACATTGGTAGAGAATCAACAAGGTGAGATGGTTCCTACCCGAACTCAAACGGGTTGGAGAGTATGCATTGATTACCGCAAGCTGAACGCGGTAACCCGAAAAGATCATTTCCCCCTCCCTTTTATTGATCAAATGCTTGAACGACTTGCCGGTCGTCCGTATTATTGCTTCCTAGATGGGTATTCAGGGTATTTTCAGGTGGCTATTGCACCCGAAGATCAAGAGAAGACGACGTTTACATGTCCCTTTGGCACTTTTGCATATCGTAGGATGCCTTTTGGATTATGTAACGCGCCCGGGACCTTTCAACGATGTATGGTAAGCATCTTCTCGGAATACATTGAACATTTCATAGAAGTTTTTATGGATGATTTTATGGTACATGGGGATAGCTTTGATGCATGTTTAAATCATTTGTCACTCGTGCTTAAAAGATGTGTAGATACTAATCTAGTATTGAATTCTGAAAAGTGTCATTTTATGGTTGAACAAGGGATAGTATTGGGGCACATAATTTCAGCTAGGGGTATTGAGGTCGATAAGGCAAAGATTGACGTCATTCAATCGTTGCCTTATCCTACTAATGTGCGTGAAGTGCGTTCCTTCCTAGGCCATGCAGGTTTTTATCGCAGGTTTATCAAGGACTTCTCTAAGATCTCCACGCCCCTATGTGAGCTTTTGAAAAAGGAAGCTACTTTTGACATGTCGAATGTGTGCAAGAAGGCATTCGACACTCTGAAAGCCCACCTCACCGAAGCACCAATCATCCAAGTACCCGATTGGTCTCTACCCTTTGAGATCATGTGTGATGCTAGTGATCATGCGGTGGGAGCCGTTCTTGGTCAAAAAGTCGGAAGAGCAATGCACGTCATCTACTATGCTTCCACGACTTTGAACGGAGCTCAGAGGAATTACTCCACCACGGAAAAGGAGTTGCTAGCCGTGGTGTTTGCCCTTGAAAAATTTCGGCAATATCTTTTGGGCACTAAGGTGATTATCCACACGGACCACGCTGCTCTTCGTTATCTCATGACGAAGAAGGAATCAAAGCCAAGACTCATTCGATGGGTTTTGCTCTTAAGCGAGTTCAATGTGGAAATCCGGGACAAGAAGGGAGTCGAAAACTCCGTAGCTGATCATTTGAGTCGGATTGTGCCAGAGGACGGTAAATTACAGGTTCAAATTCAAGGTACATTCCCGGACGAAAACTTGTATCAAATTCATTCTACAATTTCTGCTTCTGCGGAGTACAAGCCGCACCCGCGGCCAGGAAACCGCACCCGCGGTTTATGCTCTCAAGAACTTCCGGAAAAGAGAGAGCCGCGCCCGCGGCTAGTAAACCGCACCCGCGGTTTGTGTTTGCCAGAAATCTCACTGCAAGGAGAGCCGCGACCGCGTCTCAATAACCGCGATCGCGGTTTTCTGACAGCCGAGTATGCAGAAATTGACCCCGAATACAAGCTTTTCGCCCTCCGGTCTTTCAAACCATGGTTTGCCGATATCGTGAACTACCTGGTTCGCGAAGAATTCCCGCCGAACTACACCAAAGCTCAAAAAGATAGGATCAAGCGGGAATCACGTTTCTACGTTTGGGATGACCCCTACCTTTGGAGACATTGTGTTGACAAGGTAATCCGACGATGCCTCCCGGATAACGAGGTACAGTCTGTCCTTACTTTTTGTCATTCTCATGCATGTGGGGGGCATTTTGGGGCTAATAAAACGGCTAGGAAGGTATTGGATGCCGGCTTCTATTGGCCACACATCTTTCGGGATGCGTTTGCCTTTTGCAAAGCTTGCGACCGATGCCAAAGGGTCGGGAAAATTTCTAAACGAAATGAGATGCCACAAACACCATTAGTCTTTTGTGAGATTTTTGATGTTTGGGGTATTGATTTCATGGGACCCTTTCCTAGTTCGTTTGGGAATTTATACATTTTACTTGCGGTGGACTACGTTTCCAAATGGGTGGAAGCGAAGGCCACCAGAACTGATGATTCCCGAGTGGTAGCAGGTTTCTTAAAGGAGAATATTTTTTCTCGTTTTGGGATTCCAAAGGCTCTTATAAGTGACCAAGGTACTCACTTTTGCAACAAGACGGTGAGTGCACTTTTAAAGAAGTACCATGTCACTCAACGAGTCTCAACTGCTTATCACCCCCAATCCAATGGACAAGCTGAGGTGTCCAATAGGCAAATCAAGGGGATTCTGGAAAAGACGGTGGCTCCTAATCGAAAGGATTGGAGTCTAAGGTTGGATGATGCACTTTGGGCGTATAGGACCGCCTACAAAACTCCAATAGGAATGTCCCCATATCGACTTGTGTTTGGAAAGGCTTGTCACCTTCCGGTGGAGTTAGAACACAAGGCGTGGTGGGCGGTGCAAAAATGCAACATGGAGTTGGATGAGGTAGGCGACTTTAGGAAGTTGCAAATCCAAGAGCTTAAAGAGATACGCCAGGATGCGTATGAGAATGCGGTGATCTACAAGGAAAAGACGAAGGCTTGGCATGACAAGAACATCTTGAGGAAAGATTTCAAGGTGGGAGACAAGGTCTTGCTCTACCAATCTCGTCTTCAACTTTTTCCAGGTAAGTTGCGATCCCGGTGGAATGGCCCGTATGTTGTTGCTCGCGTCTTTCCTCATGGCGCCGTGGAGTTGTTTGACAAAGACAACCACAACGTCTTCAAGGTGAATGGTCAAAGGTTAAAGCCTTACCATGAGGGATTCACCAAAGTGTCTTTCGATGAAATGGCTCTAGAAGAGCCAACTTTTGAAAAGTGAAGACGGGAAACCAAGTCGAGCCACGACTCTAACCAAGGCGCTGCTTGGGAGGCAACCCAGGGTATTCTTCTTTTTCCCTTGAATTTCATTTTCTTTTTAATTGTTTTGTTTTCTATTTTCTAGGAAGTCAAGACGAGAAGACGATGGTCGTTTGCTACTAAAGGAATTGACGGTTCTTCTTTTCGTTTATGAAAAAGAAAAAAAAAGAAGGAATTGACGGTTCATCTTCTACCTTCCACTTCTCTTTCTCAAACATCAAAAACCTCCCACCAAACCCTTCTCTCTCCCAACACCAACACACTCCCACCAACTCCTCCTCCGCACCCACACCCGCACCCGCACCCGCACCCGCGCCGGAATCCAACCGCAACCGCGGCTCAAAAGCTACCACCCGCACCCGCACCCGCACCTGCACCCTGCCCAGAAATTATGTCTCGACGAAACCGCACCCGCGGCTACAAACCCGCACCCGCGGCCTCGCCCTACCGAGAATTCTCCAGCTCGCACAAACCGCACCCGCGGCTACACAACCGCGCCCGCGGTTCCCTCCTCGCCAGAAATCAGACGAAAGCTAAAACCCGCACCCGCGGTTTTCACCTCTGTCGTCCATTGCTGATTTCAGTAAGTTTTTTTTTTGCCAACCACCCTCATCGTTGTTGATTTTCTTACGCCTCGGGGAGGGCTTTGCTATTGTGCTGCTGCTGCTTGGTATATTTGTTGTGTGCGGATTTGTGGTAGCATTTGTTTTGCGTATACACTTTGATGGCTGCAGCAGGAACATCCCGAGGCCACAAAAATGATTTGTGGCAACAACAGGTTCAGACCAACTTAGCTTATTTAAGGGCTAAGCAGTGTGTAGCCACGAGATTTTTTCATCCACGTACCCTCGATGATTTGGGTATGACTGCATGCACTGAGGCCATGCTTGAGCATGCAGGGCTGCATGGTTTCTTGTTCAGGTCAGCTCCCACTCATGCCGAGGCTACCTATCAGTTTCTGGCGAGCCTCAAGTCCAAGACCGTCTCGGAGACCACCTTCATCTCGGCCATCCAGTTCATTTACAATGGACGATCCTTTACAGTTCAGGCCGAACAGCTGCGCCACATCTTGGGAATCTCTCAGGTTCCCTCTGCAGATTATGACACTACAGTTGGTGACAGCCCTACACAGGTCTGGTACACATGGACGGGACAAGTTCGGGACACCCATGGTAATGACACAGCGGGCCCTGTCTATGGCCTTCTTTGGGCTTTCTGAGGTGAACAAGGTGCCTGCCTACCAGCTGAAGTATCTATATGCTCTTATGCCGGAATGTCAGGTAATTCCGGATTGGCTCTCCCTTTTTGTTCACTCCTGTACGACAGTCGGTGGATGACTTACGGCTCGACATGCATGCTCGTTGGCCCGAATATCCAAACCGGGATGACCCGGATCAGTGAGCTTCTTTCACTCTTCCTCATTATTTTTCTATGTCTTACACACTGAGGGCATTGTGCACTACAAGTATGGGGGAGGGAAATTAGTTCATTGCTTATCCTAGAGTAGTTTCATTTCCTTGTTATTTCCCTTCGGTTTTTATTTTGTTGTCCTTTGCATGGAATTAAAAACAGAAAAAGCCACAAAAATACGAAAAAAGGCAAATGAAAATCCTGGGATGGAAAAATCCATGCAATAAGCGGGTAGTTCAGTTTGCATTAGGCTTGGCAAAAAAGGACTTGAGGGCGGTAAGGAATGGTGAGATTGAAAATGAAATGAGTGGCGAGGTGAAAACCTTTCGAGGCGCCTAGGCAAAATGAGTGAAATGAGTGTCTTAGGACAAACAACTTTGCATGTTAACCACTATGGAAGACCAAAATTGATAGATTTCTTTCTCATCATATTGTTTGTATACTAAATGTGTTAGTGATTTGTAGTTTCTTTCTTTTTCATACTTCCTGAGATCTTTGAGTGATTATTGTAAAAGAGTAAGTTTCTTTTAGCTTACTCGGGGACGAGCAAGGTCTAAGTATGGGGGAGTTTGATAAGCGGTGTTTTACATACCGCAACTATGGATTATTAGCTAGTTTTGTATAGGATTATGTTATTTGTTTCTATGTAATCTGTATCATGGAGCTGTTCGAGAGAAGATTTACATACGAGATTCCAAGAGATGATACAAGCATTGGAAGCATTGAAGCATAAGGAAGAAGTTGCTGAAGACGAAGACTTGAAGAAATCAGCAGTTCTGCCTCAGACAACAAAGCCGCACCCGCGGGTCTCAAGCCGCACCCGCGGGTTTCACCTTCAGCCAAGGTTTTCCAGAAAGCTCAAGTCGCGCCCGCGGGTCCCAAACCGCGCCCGCGGCCCTCTGCCATCCTGAGAATCTGAAGAAACCCAAAACCGCGCCCGCGGCTCTCAACCTGCGGGTGCGGTTCCTCGACAGAAGAATCAAATTGATGTCTTTGCCATTTGAAGTAATTTGTGTTTAATTTTGTAACTTTCCATACGTTTTTTTTAGTACCTTAATTCGGCTGTTACATTAGTTGATACTATATAGGTAGTGGATGATCATCCTTGATCATCTAGTCTTTGTTTTGCTTAAGTTTTTGGAGAGTATTTCACAAACTTATGGGTTGCTAAGGTTCTTTGTTTCACTTGGCGTTTGAAGCTTTTGGATTCAACAAGTTGTGAGTTTATCCTTTCCTTTTGTCTACTCTTTGATTGTCTCAACTCTCTTGTTTGTATTGTCGATGAACTAGATTTACTACTTTAGATTGATCACCTAAGTTAGTTGTGTCTTGTTCATATTGCTAGAGTTTGATACTTCTAGTTGAATTATCATACTTGTTGTGTAGCACAATCTATTTGCATGAACTAGTTGTGATTGTTATTAGAGAAGAGAGTTGAGTACATGTCGAGTATCCGACTAGTTGTCCATGGTATTGCATGTATCTATCTATTCCTGAATGCATTGCTACTTTGTTATTGAACTTTGATAGTTTCGAGGTTATAATCGAGTAAGGGTTATTAGGACTAGTTGGACTAATAACTATTCAAGAACAGGAATTAGAACGATCACTTGAGAACTTGACATAGGGATAAAAAGGATTTTAAGATCAACTTGTTAATCTAATTGTGGATAATCGCTAAGTGGAACACTTCGCTTAATCTTGTTATAACCAAGTTGACATTCGATACTTCGTATCAAAACCACAAAAACCCCCCTTTTGGTTACGTTTATTGGTTAGTCATTGTGATAACTTAAGAATTTGATAAACTGATTCTCTTGGGATTCGACCCTTACTTGCGCACTATATTACTTAGTTTGCATGTTAGGATTACTTGACTTGGCACATGACAAATTCGCCTCGTCAGTTATCTTGTCTCGACATCACTGAACCGCACATGCCGGATCGGTGTCCTAGGCAATTTGGGCGGCTGCAGCGGATTCCTAGGCCAGTTATTGAACCGATGAAAGCGCATAGGCCCCCCGGCATTAGGAGTTACAGTGTTTTCTATGACGTCTCCCAATGGTTTTGGGAGGCGAGAGATGTTCACTCCATCTCTCTTAATGATATGGGGCCAATTGCCTTTGTACCACATGAATGCTCTCATGATTACATGGATTGGTACATCAAGAAGACCCATAGGTATATCCGTCCTGCAGTCCCCGGGATGATTACTGAGCAACATGTAATATTATTTGTTTTGGTTTATCTTGCGTTACTAGTCTTTGTTTGTCTCTAATATTAATATACAATGAATGTTTACATGCGTATAGGTGATTGGTCGGGTGTACAATGACATGGACCGGTATCGGTATGCCACTCAAGAGGAATTTCCTTCATATCACGCTCAAATGTTACTATCTATGCAGGATCTCGCTCCCTTCCGACCTCCGCAGCAGTGAATTAAGTTGATGGATAATTTTAGATTGTGTTAAGGATTGTTTATGTTTTTGGATTGGCTTGTTTGTTGGATTGTCTATGTTTGTTGGATATTTTGAACTTGTTTGTTGGTTTAGTTGTTGGATAATGTTGTTGGATAATGTTTGTTGGGTTTTTTTCATCTAAATCAAGTCCCAAAACTAATCTACATCAAAAGAAATGAGAAGAGACAGTAAACTTACCATGTGTAATGTCTCGCGTAACGCGAGGAGGGCATTCCTCGCATTCTGCGAGGAAAGTCGTAGCCAGCTTCTTGCTCTCAGTCAAGATGCACGGTATCTGGCACGGTTTGTGCCGCTCGCGTAACGCGAAGGACACACACATCGCAGAACGCGAGAAGTTGCATTCATTCACTATTGTCAATTACATGAGTTCCTGTTTCATTAGGGAAATAACTATGCTCCAGTTCAACATTACATTACAAATTCAGCGAATAAAACATAAATTCAACTACGTTAAACTATAGGCGGCACATCGATGTACCACAAATGACACATCGATCTCGCGTTCCGCGAAGGTACATGACCTCGCAGAACGCGAGTAATTAAACCTGCTTTATGTAATTAAAAGAGATTACATATTTTTATTAATTCTAATAATACAAAAAAGTTAAAGGGATGTCGTTTTCATCAACTCGGGTAAGAAAACTCATGTCTCGGTAAGAAAGACTCCCTAAAGAAAAGTTTAGGAAATGTGGTTTTCATCGGGGATGGACACAGGTTGAGCCGAAGAGGGGCTATAGTTCCCCCTCCGGAAAAAATTTCTCGAAAAAAAAATTAATGTAAAAAATAACGTTAGCCCCTCCTGAAATGTATTGCTTTTATTAATTTTAATTAATATATAATTTAACCTCTCGTGGATTCGAATCCTGCTACGCCACTGGTTTTCATCATCTCCAAACAAAAAAATGCAATTAATCCTCGTCTGTACCGCCTGCAACCAGCCATTTGAGCCCATCACAGAGTCCTCTCTCTTGATTTCCACCACCATGTTCCATACACTTGAACAATTAAATTACTGTAATTAGCATCCATCGATCTTATTTATCAACTGTAAATTAAAATCTGAAATTAATTAGCACTACCAGTCACAGATCGCTTGACCAAGAATAACCCTATTACGAGGGTTGTCGAGACCAAGGTTGTTGTGAAGCTCAATATCTCTCATTGAACCTTCAACATCTACCTTATTTACCAACACCAGAATCGTTGCCTTCCTCAGCTCAGGCTAGTCAAATTAATGAGCAAGATTAGAAATATTTAAGTTAGTTAGACTCAGATTAATCATTAATATGATATCCTACTTGATTAATGATCATGTGAATTTCCTTTCCAGCTTCATGAACACGTTCACGATCACTGCTATCCACCACGAACATAATCCCGTTTACGTTTTCATAATAGCGTCGATAGTTACCATAGCAGGTACTACCCTGTAGTTAGTTACCATAAAATATATTGTTAGAAAACTCCTGATATAGACTAGAATCCGGATTAGGTGTGAATGGATATTCGTACGAATATAGTTATTCGTATGCACGTTCTTCAGTAATGACATTCACATATTATCAATGACATGCAATTCTGTCAAATGTGCATGTCAATGGCTTAAATGTGCATGCGAATTTTTTCATTCACACGTTAATAATGCGTTCGCACGTAAAACTTTTCCTAATAATAACTATTCCATTGGTTCACTTACGAAAATAGTGGCATCAAGATCCCAACTAATGAAACTCATCTTCTTGTATAGAAAAGTTTCATACTTGACATCTGTATAAAAAACATAGACAGAGTTAGTATGAGATGAAACAGAGCTGCTATGCTAATTAATTGATGATTATAAAAGACTCAAGTTAATTACCAAAACTGGCATTAATGTAGGTTTCGAAATGGATACATTCGTCCTTGTCCCTGTTTGTTTTTTGGCGAAGAGAACGAAATAGCTTGGTCAAGAGATGGTAGTCTTGCCAGAGCCCTTTAGACCCACCATAAAAAAACATAGTTTCTATTTGACGCCCACCCTTTTTGCTATTTACCGCCCAGGTCATCCGTGCGTCACGCACGGATTGCACATTCCAGAAAACGCATGGATTGTATCCATGCGTGACGCACGGATTAAATCCATGCGTATCCATGCGTCACGCACGTATTTGCATATATGAATCTAGGGTTATTCAATGTATTCAATGTATTTCTAGTTAATTGTGCAAAGAAACACATTTTTAGTGTCTTTTTTAAGGCGATAAAGCCCAATTCGACAAAAACGTCATCGAAACTTTATCGAAATGGAATGAAACTTTGTTTCAATCCTTATAATGTCTATTTGATCATGTGTGTAACTTGAAAATCAAATTTAGACCTTTGTAAGTGAAACATAGTTTGAAAACCGAACGAGGTCGCAATATGTATGGCGTACCATATACAATTTGAAATATAATAAGGTTGAACATTCGTCAACATAACAACAAAATAGACACTCTTAAGAAAAACATGTTGATTTGTGAATTTATGTTGATTTATGATATTTGAAATGTGAAACCTAGTTTGAAAGTGAAACGAGTCGACATGTTTTAAAATACCAACAAAATAGACACTCTTAAGAAAAACAAGTAGTTCTTGCAACACAATAAGGTTCAACACTTCAAAGGTGCAACACAATAAGGTTCAACATAATAAGGTTCAATCTTCAAAGGTGCAACACAATAAGGTTCAACATAATAAGGTTCAACATAATAAGTAGATCTAACGACGAGGGTTGAACGGCTTGAAGAGGTTCCTGTATTCTCGTGCGGTCATCCTTGGTCTAGTGGATGGTTCCCCTCTCTCCCTTTGACGTTCTTGTCTCTCCCGTTCACGTCGCTCACGTTCTTGTCTCTCCCGTTCACGTCTCTCCCGTTCAAGCATATCAAAGTTGTCTGCCATGCTAGACGCCGTACTAATATCGGAAATATCAGATTCTTGATCGGAATAGGACATCTGTATAATCACAAACATAACCAAATTATAGTTACATACTCAATTAACTTCTGCATAGTCTTGATGTTGAATGTGGCAATTCCACGCGTGACGCATGGTCACTAACCATGCGTCACGCATGGAATTGCCACATTCAGAACTTCAGTACTGCTTTCTAATATCTATTCTCAAACCCTAATCTCAACATATTTTCTGAAATTCAACAGTTTGTCAATAATTTGATTAAAACCACACCATATCAAATTTCAACACCCTCATTTATAACCTTAATTCACAAAACCCAAATTCAGTATCAAAATCCTAATTACACTATCTACACATGAAAATATCAAATTCAACAAGAAACTATCAACAAAGTACACAATCCATTCATATATTACAAGTTTAATCTCTTCTAATCAAAGTATAACATACACATTGGATCTACATATGTAAATATTATCAAAACAACATCAAAACCTCATATATACATCAATACCATACCATAACAATGAAATCTTAATGTTTACATACCTTATATGTAGAAAGATGATGAAAATTGTTGAAAATGGGGTAAATCCGTGCGTGATAGAGCTTCAGCCGCCGTCAAGAGAATGAGGAAGAGAACAAAATGGTAGGGTTTTGATGTTGGGCCTTTTATAGGCAAAAAATTCCATGCGTCGCGTATGGAATGTGACCATGCGTCACGCATGGTTTGTATCCATACGTGACGCATGGATTTCAATGTATATGTTTTTGCTTATGTAATAAATTTCAATGTATTCAATGTATTTGTAGTTATTTCACGCAAAATAATTCATTTGTCGTGTTGTTTTTAACGGCTTTAAAACCACAATTCGCCATAACGTCGTCGAAAATTCATCGGAATGGAATGAAACTTGTTTACAATGCCTATTAGAGATATTTAACCATGTCGGTAACTTTGCATCAAAACCTTTTGCTTTTAGAGTAACACCCTCTTTGTAAAACATCAAACTACTCATCACAAGCTTAACTTGTTGCATTATATATGGTCGCAACATTGATCTTTTTGTATGTTTGAAAAATTTATACACAATTGTGTTATAAGACATATAAAGTCCCAATAAGGTCTCACACATACAAAACGGGACTCGAAACTATGCGTAAACGCTAAAAGGCCTAAAAAGGCCATAATGGACTTAAGGCCCAAATCAGCCAAACGACCCTCGAACGATGTCCGAATGGAATGAAACTTGTTTTCAATGACTATTATGGATATTTAACCATGTGGGTAACTCCCAATGACAACTTCTAACTTTTAAAGTACCACCTCCTTTGTAAAAAACAAACTAGTCGTATTTCTCTAACTTGTCGCAATATGTATATTCTACAACATTGACGTTGATTATTGTTGAAACTACTATACAACATACTCTTATTAGGGATATTCAGTAGAAAAGAGGTCTCGCTCACACGAAATGAGGCACGTAAACGCTAAAAGGCCTAAAAAGGCCTTAAATGGACTTAAGGCCCAATTTGACGAAACGACACTCAAACGATGTCCGAATGGAATGAAACTTGTTTTCAATGCCTATTAGGGATATTTAACCATGTGGGTAACGCCCAATAGCAACTATTAACTTGTAAAGTAGCATATCCTTTGTTTGGACTTCTTACGTGGCCTAAATGTCCAACCTTTGACAATATGTAATTTTATTTTGATTGGAAATCATGCACACATCAGTGTTACTAAGAATCAAAGGGATCATGTGCCATTTTACACGTCACGCATGGTTGCAAACCACACGTCACGCATGGATGGCAACCATGCGTGACGCACGGATTTTCTTTTCAGAACTCATGCAGCATGCACGTCTTGTCTCACCTACTGTAATAACTCCATTAATATTTTTACCATTTCCGTAACACCTACATTAACCCCTATTATCTTCCTTTCTTTCCATATTTCAAATGTCAAAACCCTTTTAACTCCATTGTTGAACATTCTTGAGAGCAAAACACACCATTTTATCCCAAAAAAGCTCTTTCTATATGGAGAATGAAGAGGAATGCACCAATGAAAGAGGTGGAGAAGCACCATTTTCAAGTTACAATCTTAATAAGGTAACATTTCTTGTTCATAATATTAATTTTTAAGGTATTGACTTCTTTTAGGGTTTGATTTAGTTAGGTTTAATGGATTTCAAATGTTCAAGGTATTAGTTGTATGACTAAAGATGTTGATTTGTGAATTTTTGTTTACTTTAGTGATTATGATGTTTGAAAAGTATTATAATATTAGTTTTTAAGGTGTTGACTTGTTTTAGGGGTTTGACTTGTTGGGTTTTATGGACTTCACATGTTAAAGGTATTAGTCTTGTGCACCCTAAACAAATAATCCAACAAATTCAACAACGCTAACCAGAAATGAAAAGTTCAACAACGTCATAACAAACAATCCTTACAAAAAACGGACAATCCTGAAAATCTGAAAACAAACAGTTCATAAAAAACAATCGAACCCAATCCAACAAGATCACCACCGATGTTGTTGATACATAGTTGTCCACGGCTCAATATCTTGAAGGACCTCGGTTATGGCTCCATGCATTGCAGAAACATCATACGGATCAGGCAAGGTTGCATATGGTGACAAGTGATCATAGACCCTTTCAAAAACCTACAAATAAAATTAAATATTGAAATCAGCTATTTGCATAATGTTTACCTTAAATCAAACTTAAAGAAAAATCAAGATCTCAAGTTACATGAGATAAATGTAATACCTGCTGTGCTTCCAAGCTAGCGTGTCTGCCGGGTATCAGAAATCGATGAGTGCGGGGGATGTACCACATAAGATACTCCGGAGCTTCTTCAAAACCTGTCTGCGCAGGTGGTCCCATCTGCTCCAGGGTCGCCCTGTGGATATCCATCCCCTCCCAACTCCACGCCATTCTATCATAATTCACCACATATGACCTAGGGCTGATAAGCCTATGGGCTCTAAGGGGTGAAATTGGAGGCCTGGGAATCATCTGCACCCTACCAAACTGCCTAGGCGACCTATCGGGATGGTGGGGCTCGGTTATGTCCATGCAGCTCAGCACCCCGAAAAAAAGAGCAGGAGCATAGGCAGGATCACTGAAGTCGATTTCACCATACGGGTTCCAATTAACCTAAAAACAATATCAACGTCTTCCATTACTCAAACAGTAATTTCATTAAAGGTCCAAGCAAAGATGATGAAAAAAAGTCCTCAGTTTTTTTTGCAATTCCATGCGTGACGCATGGATCTGATTCGTGCGTGACGCATGACACAGATCCATGCGTGACGCATGGAATTGCAAAAAAAACTGAGGCTTAAAAATGTCAACAAAATGCAACACAAATACCTGATCCGTCCTCATTGCATCTAGTTCAGCTCTGTAGTTTCGTGCTTCAGGGTCGTAGTTCGGCAACGCTTCCTCTGGTAGAAACCGAAACACATAAGGATGATCAACTGACCAACCAGGATTACGCCGAACACCAGCTGCTAAGGATGGGAAGTATGTGTATATCCAACCCTACCATTTAAAAAATATAGTTAGCATTAAAACCATAGAAATAAGTTATGATTGCTAAAAAATGTAGTTCCTAAATAATTAAAAACTTACTTGAAGGAGAGTGAAACAAAATGAGATCAAACCACAATTTTGGCGTGTAGCGATGCCCATTTGGCGATAGAAATATGCTAGCGCCGCAGATCCCCAAGAAATACTTCTTGCCTCTTCAACACTCCCTAGAAATGCACCAAATCTCATCGGGAGCTTATGTTGTGACTTGTCAGTGAAGATTGTGGAAGCCAGCAAGTGGAATATATATCCCATTCCATGAACTACGGGATCATTTAGGCCCTCAATGTGCGCCTTAAACTTTTTCGCGCTCATCCAATAACTATCGAGCTGTTCATTTTGAAGATGAAAATTTTGCCGTCCCTTTTCACCAAAAAAGTTCTTGTTCGTAGTTCTCCCGACTGAAGCGGTGGGGTCGGTCACCATAGCTTTCCCGTGAATAGGAAGCAACATCAGCTTCTTGATGTCGAGCAACGTCACTGTCATCTCACCAAATGGCATGTGGAAGCTATTTGTTTCAGGATGCCACCTTTCTATAAAGGCGCAGATGAGCGGATAATCAATCACATCGTACATCAATACCCTGAGATGAGTCAGCTCCGTTGCAATTGCGTGATTACCCCATGACAAGTCAGAATTAAGTTCCCAATCTTTCAGCTGGGATTGTCTTGTCTGGTAAGGGAGTACGCCTCTATCCTGTAAATTGATTACGTAACACAAATAATTTTAATAACGCATAAATTTTTTCCAGAAACTGCATAAATTTGGTTAAGGTGCAATGTACAGAATGCAGAAAGCAGTTTATGCATTCTGTACAGCACACCTTAACCAAATTTTCAACAAAACTACAAATATTTCAACAAATAATCCATTTGGTTAATCAAATCAATTCATACAGTAACAAATTTATTATCACAAATTCTATAAACCAAATTAGTTATGATAAATATTGAATCTATAAACCAAATTCTAATTACATACCTTTCCTCTTTGCACAAAAAAGGCTGTATGAGCTTCAAAGCTTATGAGCAACTCCGGAATTTGTGGACCTCCAGGAGTACCCCCCTCTAACTGAGGGACGTATATGTTTTTGACCGGAGGTTGTCGTCGTCGTCGTCTTCTGGGTTGTTCCTCCTGCTCCTCTTGCTCTTCCGCTTCTTCATGTTCTTCATGAACATTCTCATAGGTCCGATCCTCTTCCTGACCCTGTTCCTCATGCTCATGCTCCTGGTCATAATCAGAATCAGAATCACCATTGGCACCCCCAGCTGATGGCCCTGCACTGCTACAAGCAACCAGTGCGTACTGGTCATCACCCGTCTGAGGGTTCTGAAACTGATGAGAACCAGTAGCTTGCCTCATCATCTCCACAAATGATTGGTCATGTTGTGGATAGCCCGGATAGCCTGAAAACTGTGTTTGTTGTGGAAACATAGTTTGATGTGGGATCAGAATGGGGGTGCCAGGAAAGTAATGAGGGGAACCCTGGGGATCGAAACCTGCAGCAGACAAAGCTAGCTGTTGCTGTTGTTGTTGTTGTTGTTGTTGTTGTTGTTGTTGTTGTTGTTGTTGTTGTTGTTGTTGTTGTTGTTGTTGTTGTTGTTGTTGTTGTTGTTGTTGTTGTTGTTGTTGTTGTTGTTGTTGTTGTTGTTGTTGTTGCTGTTGTATCTCATCAGAAAACTCTAAACGACGAGGAGGCGATTCTTGTCTATTCTTCTTCTTCCTTTGTTTTGGAACTATGGGATCTTTTTTCTTCAGATCTCTGTTTCTTTGACGAGTATCCCGTCCAGGTCGACGACCACCATCCATATCTACATCATAAAATGTGCAATTCCACAAAATTAATCAGTTTACTGAATTTAATCAGCATATCATCAAAAACTCAATCAGCATATCATCAAATACAATCTGAAACTGCAGAACACAATTCTGGAATGTGCAATTCCATGCGTCACGCATGGCTTCCATCCATGCGTGACGCATGGTTTCAATCCATGCGTGACGCATGGAATTGCACATTCCACAATTTGTGTTATGCAGTTTTTCCATGGCTTTCAAACCCTAATCTCAACACTTTTTCCAAAATTATAACAGTTTTTCAATAATTTCATTAAAACCATACCAAATTTCAACAATCTAATTCATAACCCTAATTCACAAAACCCTAATTCAATATCAAAACCCTAATAAACTATATACACATGAAAATATCAAATTTGTCAATAAATTATCAACAAAGTACACAATCCATTCATATATTACAAGTTTAATCATTTCTAATCAACTAATTAACATACACATTGGATTTTGAAGTAAATATCATCAAAACAACATGAAAACCTCATATATACATCAATACCATACCATAACAATGAAATCTTAATGTTTACATACCTTATATGCAAAAAAGATGATGAGAAAGATGGATTTTGGGGTAAAATGGTGCGTTATGGATTGCAGCCGCCGTTGTTGTTGTTGAAGAATATGACAAAATGGTAGGGTTTGATGTTTTTGGGCTTTTATAGGGAAAAAATCCATGCGTGACGCATGGTTTGTGTCCATGCGTCACGCATGGTTTTGTTCCGTGCGTGGCGTGTGGATTAAAACCATGCGTCACGCACGGATTTAATCCATGCGTGACGCACGGATGACCTGGGCGGTAAATAGCAAAAAGGGTGGGCGTTAAATAGTAAGGGCCTAAAAAAATTCATCTCTTTGTCAGAAAATAATCAGTTTAACCACCTACAAAATTTGGTCACCAATGCCCTAGTTAGTTTTATTAATCCCTTTGCTTATATACTACTCCGTATGTAGCATGGAAATCTCTAAAAAGAGAGTGTTTTCGTTTTCGAAACGTTTCGACGGTCAAACCATGTATCGGAAACGGTCAATGAAACGAAAAACGTCACATGCACACATCGGAAACACGGGAAAACCTATGATACTTGATTAAATTAGTTTGTTATCTATTAGAATCCCAAATGATGCCTTCAAATGCTTCTTCATGGACAAAAACTTCACTATGACAATTAATCATATAGGGTATGTTTAGCTAAGAAGGTTATAAAGTAGAAACTACTAAGAAATAACCTGCTTGCCAAACAAACCCTTATATGTCATTAAATTATCGTTTATATGCTGATCTTAATGTATTAGTTTATTCAAAATATTTAAAATGATATATAATCGTCGTTTCTTGCCATTTTCGATTTTTATTGTTACTTTCGGTGTTTTGTCGTGTTTCCCGTTTCGTGTTTCCGTGCTAAATAGCTTATATATACGAAACGCCTATATACACGCGACTTTTTCACTATATGCACGCCAATCTGTGCGCAGTTCTTATGCGCATAAGTCTATGCGCAGTTGTTAAGCGCACGGGGGTATTTTGGGAATAAAATGAAATTGCTGGCGTCGTCTGACAAATTAATGCGTTGATGACACGCGTTTAAAAAGAACTTGTGCGCAAAACATCTGCGCACAGCGTTTCGAATTCTAAAACCTTATGCGCAGACGTTTTACGCATAAGATCTGTGCGCAACGTATCTGCGCACACGTTCTTTTTAACCTAACTCGGCGTCTTCTCTTCTTCTTTCTCCTTCTTCTTCTCCGTTTTCCACTCCCGACAGCGGCCTTCGTTTTTTCTCTCTTTCCGATCGATTCTCTCACCTAAACACAATTTCATCAATGGATTCGCAACCCCCACATCCTTTCGCTCCCGAAGAAACCACTTTCGTCCCGATCCCGACACCTCCGGCGACCTCCGTCACAACGGAGCCACCTCCGACGACCTTGTCCGACGATGAAGCCTTGGTGGATGGAGTCGGCCGGCGGTATGCGACTCGAGTGGCGTTGGCAGCGGAAAATGCTCCTCCGACGACAATTCCGGCGAATATTCCGGCGACAATTCAGATTATTATGAATTAAATATTAGAATTCTTATTAATCGTAATTTTTTATAATTACGATTAAGTTTCAGATTATTATGCATTAAAGAGAATTATTATGAATTCGTATTAATCGTAATTTTTTAGTAATAGTAGTGATTATTATTTCGTATTAATCCTTCAAGTTGTGCGTACTCGAAATGCGCATAGAAATGTGTGCGCAGACCCAATGCGCATATAAGGCCTCCAAGGCGTTTTTGTGTTTTCGCGTATTTTGGATCAACTTTTTGTGAAGGGGAGGCCTTATACACACTTTATATATGCCTAATAACACATAATTGTATAATTGTTTGAAACATAATCAACATCGATGTACTAGACCCTTCATATCTCAACTACTTCAACTATTTCGAAGAATGAAAGACTAGTGAAGGTTTACAAAGAAGGTGTTACTCGAAGAGTTCAAGTTTTTTACTCGAAGTTACCGACAAGGTTAAATAGCTATAATATGCATTGAAAACAAGTTTCATTGCATTCCGACGTCGTTTGGGCATCGAACCGCCTATTCTCGACCTTAATAGGCCATCAGGACCGATAAGGCGTTTTTGCGTTTTAGCGTATTTTTGATCAACTTTTTGTGAAGGGGAGACCTTATACACACTTTATATGCCTAATAACACATAATTGTATAAGTTTTTGAAACATAATCAACATCGATGTACTAGACCCTTTATATCTCAACTACTTTAAACCGGATTTCATCCATGCGTCAAGGTTATGCGCACCTATTCTGTAACTTTTTCAATTTGTAACTTATTGTGCGCTGTTGTAAAGCGCACAATAAGTTACCGTTAAATCCGTGTGCGCAGATATAATGCGCACACATTTTGAACGGTAACAAGAAATGAACATGGCCATCCGTCGTATCCTCTTCTTCTTCCTCTTCTTCCGACGGGTCGTCTTCCTCTTCTTGTGATCCGCTATCCCAATCGTGTTCTTCATCACTATCTTCACAACTTTGATTAATCAACTCTAACATACGAGAGTTTGATTACGACGAGACATTTTGAATGAATTTGTTGGAAACGAATAGATTATGGCTTTATATAGGCACATTTATGACTGTTGTGGTCCAAATGGATGGATCCTAAACTGTAAAGACTCGTGCGCTAACCATCCGCGCACAAACCCAAACCCTAAAGCACCTGTGCGCAGAACCTAAGCGCACAGTTTTACATTTAACGGCTACTTTTTTCAAAAATTTCAACGGCTACTATGTTTGAACAGTGCGCAGAAACACGGCGCACAGATTTTCAACCTGTGCGCAGTAGTTAGGCGCACAAGTTGTTACAGACTCTGAAAATTTACGAAAAGTACTCGTAATACCCCGTAAAACACGTATGCGCATAAGACCTGCGCACAGATGTGTGCGCATAAGTTGCGCGCACAGAATCGCGTGCATATATGCCTCGATTCGCGTGCATATATGTCTCGATTCGCGTGCATATAGCCATTGCCTATATATATACACATATGGATGTTTCATATCTAATACCTATAGTCTAGAGATGGATACAACTTCTCAGGCTGATCCACAGGCAAAGGTATCCTCAAAACAAGGTCATAGACATGCCCATTCTCATCCTACAATACTCCCTCCTTTAAGAATTGTTTGTCCTGCGGTCTAAATTATTTGTTAAAAATTATTTGTCTTTTAATATAATTTGACACCCTTTTTCCAAATTTACCCTATTGTTATTGATTTATTTCTTTATTCTCTATGTCATTACTTAAACTATAAATGATATATTTGTCTAAAATTTTGATCAAAAAATTCTCCCTAAAATTGCTCCAGGGACAAGTATTTCTTAACAAAAGAGTACAATTAATCACGAACTTTGTAGTAAGTTAATTATAGTTAACGAGTTAAGTTGAATTTGAGATTGAAAGGAGGGACAGTTAACCACAATAGTCTTGAAAGTATTTGAAGCGGCAAGTTTGTACTTTTCCAAAAGGGTGCTATCAGCTTCCTTGCACTTGAAATCACAACGTGCTCTCGCTCTCCGGAACACTTCATTTAATATAAAAATAATAAAAATTATTCTATTTTATTAAAAATTAAATTAAATTATAATATATATAAAATGAGATATTTATTTAATTAGTGTTCACAAATAAAAATTAAATTTATTTCGCCTATTTGATGAGAGTTAAATTTAATTTTTAGACAAATTTGGCTTAAACCGTATGAATTTTTACGACGAACGCACAGGTATCTCTAATATTGGTCTTCTTCTGGGATTTACTGCTGGTGTGTTCTTAGGCCCCTAAATCTTCTTCCGTAGGGTCGTAATAAAATTCTGTAAACTACATTTTTGGTCGTAATAAAATTCAACATTAAAAAAAGTACATCAGCCGGAATACACTCCTCAAAAAAGAAATCTTCGACCATCTTGAAAACATAAACTAATTACAACAAAGTTTGGAGAAAAATGACAACTCTAATTCAACAAATTAACAAGAACATTTCTCACATGTCAATCTTCTTCTGACTACACCAGTTTGGATTTCCTCTGCTAACATGCTTAATAGTATCTGCAAACACATTGCTAAGCGTCCTTAAAAAAAGCCGCGCTGTCAAAGGCGAGTTCCTGACAACCATTAACACGAAAGTTACTCAGATTTGCATCATGGTTTGCTACATAAACTTGAATGGCGATACGTGAACCCCTTAAGCAAAATCATTCAACGAATTATCATATACGAGAGCCTTAATTAGGTGCTGAAAACAACGAGAGCTTACCAGCAACAAGCATGAAAATTTATTATCCTCAGTGCAAAAACAACAAGAGCGTAGCTGCAAGCCATAGAAAGTAAACAGAAGATGATAACTTACAATCATCATTACCTTCACTCTTAAATGATCTTGTTTCTAATCTCTTCCAGCTTCTTCAATATTTCTGCTGGGGTTCTATCCAATTCATCTGCAATTTTCCTTTGCATTTCCATAGGGAGTGTAGGATATTGTTCACATAGATCGCCATCAATCACATCCTGCAAAATCAAGACAAAAGTTCAGATCCAATACCCAAGTCCCGTAAAAAGGAAAAATAGACCATTTGAAGAAATTACGTACCTTAACAGGAAAATACGAAGATCTAAAGGCCATATGATCTCTACCGCACAAAGGTGGATGTTCCTGCCTCAAATGCATCTCGAGGTGAGAGAAGAAGTCGACATCATCTCGAGAGGAAAAAGGAAGAAACGCTCCAACACTCCCCATGACGGTTCCATAGAAGATGCACTCTCCACCTCCGGGTATTAAAGAAGCCTTCTGCATGCTTGTGACCATATCACCGACATGGAACTGAACAATTTCCTCCACTTTATTAGGAGCACCATTCAGTTTACCCTGCTCCCACTTTATTTTACCACCAGTAGGATCTTCCTCGATCTCATCTGAGACATCTTGAGGTAAACGAACAAAATAGACGTTCCCAAATTTGTCAGCGCCCGCCATGGTGTCAAAATCAACGTGGTGTGCAGCTGTAAGCCATCTTGGATAGACATCGTCAGCAAATATGTAAAGCTGGTTCTCATCACGTCTATACTTGCAGTAATGGAAAGACTGAAACACACATGTATAATGTTAGTACGACGAAAGAAATGGTGCTTAATTTAGATTGAGCACAAAACTAATTTTTTTGAAATGGCAAGAAAATCCATATTCCAGTTCTTAATTCAGAAGTCAGTAGTCTTTTCTGAGACAAGAGAGCCTCTTGTTTACGAGGACCATTCGTTCACTTCACATATTCCTCGTGGCATGGTAAAAAAGAATATGAAACCTGCAATCATCAACGTGATAAAAAATGTATGGCATGCTAACATTGAAAGTTCATTCTCTTCATAATTACTGAACGGAAATAAACATAAACGAGAAAGTGCATTAAAAAAAGAGGCAGCAAAGTAGCAATCGTTGTATACAGGTACACCACATCAAAAATCTATTTTTCATTTTAGAAATCTTATCTAAATTAACTATTTCAAATAAATAACAAAGAATACAAGGATTTTCCCACCAAGTATCAAATAGTTGATGAGACTATGAGGCCAAAAACATGGTAAAAAGAAATCATAATAAAGCATGAACACTACACCTCAAACATACAAAAAGATACAGAAAGGTTAAAATCGTTGTCAATTTTCTAATACAAACGGTAAAGAAATTTTATCCTACCCGAAACCTCTACTAGATCGATCTCCTATATCAATATTCACGTTTAAGTGGAAAGATTCCAATCCTTGTGACGATGAGAAAGGCATATAAAACAAAGAAAACAAAAAGAAAAGAGAATGTTAATTCTGTTATCAGACTTATCAGAAGAGGGAAAAAATCAGCTTTAGAGCCAAGATGAGGAGTTGTCAGCATTCATATAACATGAAACAAGATAGTATTACCAATATGAAGGGCCATTTAAGGAGGGGACTACTACTTCAAGAAAATACCTCTTGGATGTCACCCACATAGATACGATCACGGTAAGTGTGTATTGAGACAATTGCGTTTGGAAACAGCTTATTCTCACATTTCCTTAGCAGTCTCTTTTTTCCCAAGTCATATAATCTCAGCACAGGTCCAATCCCAGCAAGTAACCTCCCTTGAAACTGGCACAAAGCAAGAGGAACACCCTCATCTACCTGGGTCTTGTGCAAAAGCTCAAGAGATCTTCCATCATCCACAAAACGATAAATATGGATATATCCAATACGTTTAGGGATGGGCTCCTTGGAGTCGGTCTTTTTGGGCCAAAACTGCAATGCCTTTGCCGTGCCAACAGCTAACAATGTCCCATACTCCTTATCATGAAAGTTCACTGTGCATAAACTAAATGCAGCCTCGTTATCCTGAAGCTCCAACAAGCATGTTGTTACTGGCTTCGTTGGATCAAGAACTCTAATGCATGAAACCCACTTGTTAGACTCAGCCTTAGGATACCCGTACTGCTCATCAGAAAGGGGATCCTCCTTGTCTTCGTCATCACCTTCCCCGTTTTCCATCCGGTCTACCTTACCATTTTCACCCATGCCAGCCGCCTCAAAGCACTCTTTCTTAAAAGCTTCACGCTCCTCAGCTGGGAATGCCCCCTGATCACTTTCAATGATCACCAAGACTTTCTTCTTTGGATGAACCACAAACTTCCTTGGAGTGTACCTTAGTGGAATTGCAGTTTCATTAAATGTTTCCCCGAGCCTCTCAATAGTAAAGACCTTAAGTTTATCCCCAGCAACAGCCACCACACCTTCAGCACACTGATCAGATGAAAAGGAGGCAGCAAATTCAAGCATTTCATAAGAGATAGGTGTCAGAAGAAAATGTCCCCGATGGATATAACCAAGCCACGGTCTACTTGACAGGCAAAGCATAGCGCATTTGCCTCTCACCATGACTGAAAAAAGCTTTGGGGCTCTCAATCCTAGGAACCGAGAACGAGAATCTGACAGCTGCCCTGTAACCATATCAACTACTGTTCTGAATAAAACACCATTTTGAAGACCAGCATTAAGGAAAAGACTGGCAGGGTGGTCAGCACCATCCTCACCACCAATTGATGCTTGGACTTCAAGGAACAAGAGCGATTCTGGAGGTGAGGAAACACTCTGCAAACTCAATATCTGCATAGGATCATCTGGGTCTAGCGACAAAATACGGATGGTATTGTCATATGATCCAACTGCTAGGAAGCGAGATCTCTTTCTTCCTTCTGGAACTGGGGCAATGTCCAAACAAGCCACATCTCCAGACATTTCATGCTTTTCCACCTCCATTAACTGACCATTCACATCCACTTCAAAGTAAATAAGCTCTCCTCCACTTAATGCAATTACAACTTGCAGTCTATTTGATCCAACCTTGACAATTGTTCTTTTTCCAGGAGTTCTCCACTCGTTAACTCGTCCATCTTCTCTAATGTGCCTGATACCACTAGGATGAACTTGCATGAGAGAATCATCACCCAGCAAAGACACAGCAAGAGAAGGGGTAGTATCTAGAAAACCACTATCACTTACTTCTTCTACAGTTTCACCAATCGAAAGAACAAGAGTAGCATTAGCAAAGGACACCACAATATAAGCATCAAACTCATCATTAACATTCTTCTTCACAGTCCAAACAGCACTAGGAACTCCTGGAAGCGTCGACACAGCCATCTCACTGACAGCCAAACCAGGCCTTAAAATCCTCATGGAAGACCGTGGGCCTCTCCCACAAAGTGCAAAAACCTGTGGGGTCTCTTCATCAAACATGTTCAAGACCTTCAAATCCAAAATCGGCATCAGACTCTCAACTTGGTCAATTCTAACAAGATTTTTGAGTCCCCTAGGCTGGAAGAAAACTGGCTGGAAACCCTCATCAGTTTCCATGAGCGTAGCTGAGGAAGCCTCAATATCAGGATCATCTCCTATAGCCTGAAACTGATACAAAGCATGGTTTCCATACTCAGATGCAGCAAAAAGAAATCCCGACTTAAGCACACACATGGAAGACGTCACAGGGATCGTGTCAAAGTACTTAATCCTCAACTCCGTCACACGGTCATTATCATGCTCAAGGGTAACCTTAAATACATCACCATACTCCGTCTGCAACAGAAAGAAAAACATAGACTTCTGCTTATGAGTAGCAGCAGAGACAATCAAAACCCCCCGATCATCCGGCAAATCAAGTCTCCTAGGAATAACAGCACGAACCTCCGGATGCCCCTGATTCTTATAAATCACAAAATTCTCAGCACAAACCAAAACTCCACTAGGCCCATCACCCCCACCAGGCACATTCACAAGCATATTGGCCCCATTATCAACCGGCTCAGACCACTTCCTCGACACATGATTCAGCCCAAGATCAAGCTCATAAAACGTCAAATGCTTCTGCGCCTCCGCTGCAGCCTGCCCCGTCGAGTCCTGATCCGCCTCCGTGTAATCCAACTCAATAGCCGCGAAAATCGGATTATCAAACCCGCAATCAACCCCACAAACCGAGTAGCTTATCGTATGCGACTTATGTGCCTCCAAAGGCGACGAAATCGTCAGCCTCGCGGCCGTATCCCTATTCAAAACATACACAAGCTTCTGCTTCTCACAGGCACCAATCATAACAGCCCTACCTTTCGGATCAATCGCAAGAAACTGCCCCGGAACAATCCTCCTACATCCGGACTTCCCAAACGTCTCCTGATGAACCTTATCGAACACATTATGCTCTTTATTATACTCAAGAATGACTATTCTACCGGAATCAGATCCTACTACGATGTAATCCTTCTGCGCTCCTGTGAGCCTAAACTGCGCTAAAGAGCGAATAGCGCCGAAGATTTCGACGGAGAGTAAGGTCTGGATCTTACCGTTGTTGTCGGGACGGAGAAGGTCGAGTACTTTGCCTCTGGAGACGGCGATTTCCTGGACTTTTCCGCCGGAGAAGTTGCCGTTGATGGCGCAGACGACGCCGGTGGCTTGCTGGAGGGTTAGGCTGTAGAGGTACATGGCTGGAGAGGGGAAAGTGTAGAGATTTGTGCGCGGAAGGAGATAGAGATTGGGATAGTGGATGTGAAGATGGATTCAAGGCATATAGGGTGAGAGATTGAGAGAGTGTTGGGGGAAATGAGAGGGAAGATTGGATTAGGGTTTAAGAGGGTCGGGGAGAGAGAGAGCACTGAGCGAAGAGCAAATGCTATAAATCTAACGATTTAAGCGATTTTCAATTGAGGAAAAAAATGCGTAAAGCAATAACTTTCTACTCTAAAATCAAATTCTTAGTAAAAACGTGCAATTTTCAATTTTAAAAAGTGTAGAAATGTGCATTTATAACTTTGGTTCATAAGAGAAAATTTGTTATAAAAAAGGCTCCAAAAAACAAGTTTAGAATTTGCATTTGAAAAAATGTAAATTGCTTCTTTTATGCAGAAAATGTACAGGTGTAATTTTGGCACAGAAACTAGAGTTTGTCATGAAAAAATGGCTCGGGAAAAAAAGTTCTAATTTTTGTTTGAAAAATTTACAAATCATTTTTTTAATAATGTGTATATTTTTATACACATGTAATTCTGAGCCGAAAAAAAAAGTGTCATGAAAAAGGCCCAAAAACGAAAGCTTGCAATGAAAAAAGCAAGTTTGAAAAGATATACACATCTTATGCATTTTACGTGCATATTTTGTGTAAATATATTTTTTTATCAAGAAATAAACGTTTGCTAAAACATATAAAAAAATATTGACTGGTCAACTTTTAACTATTGACCGTTGACTTTTTTAGAAGGTTATCTACATCCTTAATTTTATTTTAAATAGTTATTCAAGTTTAATACAAACTTAAACTTAGTCATTTCCCTTCTTATAAAAACCCATAAACTAACTTAGTCATTTAACCATTGACTTTTGACTTTTTGTGATTTATGTGTTCGGAATCTAAAAGAACAATTCGGGATCATTAGTTTCTTGGCATGACAAATTATCTACATTCATCTATATATATATATATAGACCTGTAAAAAGGTGACTCAACTCATTAGATCGATCCGACCCGAAAAATACTCAACACAATTCGATCTAAAAAGTGTGTGAACTTGTTTGGGTCAAATTCATTTTCGATCCGAACCTTTTGGGTCACCCGAACTTCTCGAAACTCGTGGAGGGCCCCACTTTTCACATATTTTATTTCATTAAATTAAAAATAACAATATATTTTATTAAATAATAATAATATTTTTTAAAAATATTTTTAAAATTTTATTTTCTTTATTACAATAAAAAAAAATTGAACATTTGAAACCCGTTGGGTCAACCCGAACCCGTTCAATCCGAAATTTTTGTCAACCTGATTGACCCGAATCCGTTTTCGACCCAAATCCGAACCCGACACATTCAGTTCGTTTGCCGGTCTAATTACAAGTAACTACATATCTATCTAGTGAGCAAATTGAATCTTCTAGAGTTATATATATAACATCTTCTCTGTCAAACCTAAAAAGAAGAAATTTACACCCTCCGTTTGGTTTTATGATATTAAAAAAAAATTAAAGCTCTGCAAGTCAATAATTAAATCACTGTCCATGTCATTTCTATTATTTCACTTTTCATTCATTTAGATGAAATAATAATATAAAACAAACAAATCTCTCCAACCCGTGCGTTTTCTCTATGCATGTGATTATTTTATTTTAATTGAAAAATGCACCTCTACAATTGGAGACCTAGCTACACCTATACCTATTTGTTTTTAGCAAATTCAACCAAAAAACAAATTATATAAAATCCAAACGACTTATAAAAACAACTTTCAACATTGCCTTGAAACGACTTATAAAACCAAACGGAGGGAGTAATATTTTTTTAATATTTAAAAATTGTGATTTAGGGTTTACCTTTTTTGTTTTGGTGGTATGAAGTATGAAGGCGGATGATTAGCTACAGGTGTAGACAAGTCAAGGTGTAGACAAGTCAATCTGATCTAGTGAGTCTACTTATTCGCCTGTAATAATCAAGTGTAGCTATTACAAAGGCATTATGTGTCAAAGAAGAAAATTAATTAATTTATTATTTTTATAAGGTTTATAATTTATGATTTAGGGTTTAGAATTTTGGGGTTTAGGGTTTATTGGTATTGTTTAGGGTGTAGGGAGTATGAATGATGGTTTTTAATATTTTAAAAATTAAATTTACCCTTGGGCACATAATTAGCTATATAATTAGCTACGGAAGATCCGGACAGCATAAAACTTGCAATCTTATGTTTAATGATTGGTTGGTTTGAATCAGACCCACATTCCAATGAGACACCTGTTGGGAAAAATACTCAACTTTTTCGACTTATCAGATTTGTGTGAATGCAAAATAATAGAAAAAATAACACACAGTATCAATATTCTCTAACACTACTTTAACTATGAAGAAAACTGAAATGATTACAATGTTTGAACTCTCAACCCAATATTCCCTTACAACAAAGAATTCTGAAAAGCATTCTTGTTTTAATCTAAACTAGCTTTTCTCTTTTGTTTCTGGAATCCTTTTTTAATTGAATGCACTAACAAAATAACTACAACATTATTTATACTTGCAAAACAACTTAAAATAGTTTGTGGAATTACGTAGCTCCTTAATTCCATCACACATTCTTCTCCTAATTTTAACTCCATAAAATCGGGTTGTATTTATTCTTCTTAATTGTAGTAAAAATAGCTAATTGCTATTTCCAACAATCTCCCACTTGAAGACTAATTTTAATTTGTCTTCACACCTTGGTTTATGTACTAGAGCATTTTGGTCTCAATTCTCTAGTAGGTCAACTAAAGTTGAGCATAACTTCAATTTATCCACTGTCACTGTCTTTGTCAACATATCAGCGGGATTCTTGCTTCCTTGGATCTTTTCCAATTTCAAAACTTCATCTTCTAACAAAGATCTGATGAAATGATATCGAAGTCCAATATGCTTAGTTCTTGAATGAAAGGCTGAATTATTTGCCAAATGTATTGCACTCTGAGTGTCACTGTACAACACATTATTATCCTGCTTAAATCCCAACTCAGTTAACAAACCTTGAAGCCATATCATCTCTTTACTGGCTTCAGTTGCTGCTACATATTCTGCCTCTGTAGTGGATAGAGCTACAATCTTTTGTAGTTGCGACATCCAACTCACAGCTGTAGTTCCAACAGTGAATATATAACATGTGGTGCTTTTCCGGTGATCAACTTCACCTCCAAAGTCTGCATCTACATAGCCTTGTATATTTGGTTCACCCTTACCAAAGTACAAACACTTCTCTGTGGTGCCTTTTAGATACCTTAGTATCCACTTCATTGCTTCCCAATGTGCTTTTCCTGGATTTGTCATGTGTCTACTGACAACTCCGACTGCATGCCCAATATCTGGTCTAGTACAAACCATCGCATACATCAAGCTTCCAATGGCCGAGGCATAAGGAACCTTGTTCATGGTATTTCTATCATCCTCTGTCTGAGGAGACTGGTCCTTGGATAAGCGAAAATGAATAGCCAGTGGTGTACTGACCGGTTTAGCCTTATCCATGTTAAAAATCTCTCTAAAACGCGATTGATGTACTCTGATTGAGATAACTGCAAAGTTTCCTTGTGCTTATCTCTTGTAATCTGCATCCCAAGAATCTTTTTCGCTGGACCTAAGTCTTTCATGTCAAACTCCTTCGACAATTGTTGTTTCAGCCTTTTGATATCATCAAAATTTGAACCTGCTACCAACATATCATCAACATAAAGTAGTAAAATGATATAGCTAGATTTATAGCTTTTCACGTAGCAACAATGATCGGCGTTGCACTTCTGGAAACCTTCCTTGTGCATGAAGCCATCAAACTTTTTATACCACTGCCTTGGGGCTTGTTTCAAGCCATACAAACTCTTCTTGAGTTTACACACCATATCCTCTTTTCCACTTTCTGAGAAACCTTCAGGTTGGTGCATGTATATCTCTTCATCTAAATCACCGTGAAGAAATGCAGTCTTCACATCTAACTGTTCTAGATGAAGATCTTCAATGGCAACCATACTCAAGACTGTTCTGATGGTATTGAGCTTCACAACTGGAGCAAATATCTCAGTGTAGTCTACTCCTTCCTTCTGTTGAAATCCTTTTACAACTAGGCGAGCTTTGTATCTCTTAGAGCCATCATGCTCATCTTTCACTCGATATATCCATTTGTTATGAAGTGCCTTCTTCCCCATAGGTAACTCGGAGAGCTCCCATGTCTTGTTTGAAATCAAAGATTTCATCTCATCTTTCATTGCAAGCTCCCACTTGCTTGCATCTGTGGTCTGACATGCTTCTTCATAGCATTCAGGCTCTCCTCCATCTGTCAACAACAGATAATTCATGTATTTTCTATTAGGAACATGAGGCCGTGAAGATCTTCTCAATGCTGGAGCTGGAACTTGTGGTGTGCCTGAAGGTAGAAGACCTTGCCCAGATTCTTCGATCTCATGACTTGTTACAATTGGTTTTGTCACAAGATTATCTGGAACATCCTCAACTTCTGCAAATATCGGCCATCTTTGCTCTGCATCATCATCTTCTATTTTATGCCTATCTTTATACATGACCCTTTCGTTGAAAATCACATCTCTACTACGAATCATCTTCTTGTTTTCGTCATCCCAAAGGCGATAGCCAAGCTCATCACCACCATAGCCAATGAACGTGCATTTCTTGGATTTCGGATCAAGCTTGTTTCTGCCGTGGTCACCAATATGCACATATGCTGCACAACCGAAAACTTTAAGATGCGACAATGTAATCTCTTTTCTACTCCATACCTCTTCTGGTATCCGATGCTCTAACGGAACCGATGTACTTCGATTAATCAAGTAAGCTGCTGTATTGACTGCCTCTGCCCAAAACTGCTTTGGTAAACCTGATTGTAAACGAATGCTTCTAGCTCTCTCTGTCAATGTTCGATTCATATGCTCAGCTACACCATTTTGTTGAGGTGTACCTGGCACTGTTCTCTCCATTCGGATCCCATGCTCATAGCAGAAATTCTTAAATGTGATGTCCACATATTCACCACCATTGTCAGTTCTAATTCGTTTAACCTTCAAGTTTGTCTCATTTTCAACCATTGTCTTCCATCTCTTAAAAATCTCAAAAACTTCAGACTTATGTTTTAGAAAGTAAACCCATACTTTCCGAGAGTGATCATCAATGAAAGTAACAAAATAGTGTTTCCCACCAATGGATGAAATACTTGTTGGTCCCCAAACATCAGTGTACAAGCTCTAACCTCTCCTTCTTTGGGGTTCTAGAATTGATTTGAAAGCTTACCCTCTTTTGCTTTCCAAGTATGCAGTCCTCACACATGTTTATCTCAACTGAACGTAGACCTGGGAGTTTTCCTTTTGAAAGCATAACTTTCATTCCTTTCTCACTCATGTGGCCAAGTCTTTGATGCCATAAGTTGGAATACTCAATTCCTTCAGCAACTGAGATTGAACAATAGCCTTCTATCGTCGTGTAAAGAGTACCACTCTTTTTACCATGAGCTACTATCATCGCACCCTTTAAAACCTTCCAATTGTCACCGTGGAATATTGTAGTGTAACCTTCGTCAGCCAACTGACCAACTGATATTAAGCTCTTTCTTAGGTCGGGAATGTGTCTAACATCCCTTAGCTTCCAAACATACTCGTTCAACTTAATGTTTACTGCACCCTTTCCAACCACTTTGCATGGGTGATCATCTCCAAGGTATACATACCCATGGTTTCCCGAGACATAACTATCGAAGTTCTCTTTCTTCGAAGTGGCGTGAAATGACGCTCCAGAATCTATCACCCAAGATTCTTTCTTGCTCTCTAAAGAGCAAATCAACACATTGTCTTTTTCCAAGCTGGAAGTTATATTCGCCTCTGCCTTCGTCTCTTGGTTCTTTGGTGCACTCCTGCACTGATTCTTGTAGTGCCCAGTCTTCCCACAATTCCAACACTCAATAGTCTTTGAGCTAGAGGAATTATTTGGGTTTGTAGATCTTGACTTCTTGTCTCTTGACCTACTATGATGGTTTGATCTTCCGTGTCCATTCCCTCTGGTTGAATTTCTTCCTCTAGACTCTGTATGCAATACTGAAGAGGTTGATGATTCACCCGACCCTTCTCGTCGGATCTCCTCACTGAGAACCAGATCACGAACATCATCATATTTTAACTTATTACTTCCCGATGAGCTACTCACAGCTGTGACAGTAGCATTCCAACTGTCTGGAAGTGATGATAAAAGTATCAATGCTCGTACTTCTTCATCGAATTCAATTCCAACGGAACTTAATTGGGTTGTGACCGTATTAAGTGCATTCAGATGTTTAGCTACTGATGCATCTTCTGTCATTCGCAAATTAAATAACCGCCTCATTAAATGAACTTTGTTTGAGGCTGATGGTTTCTCATACATATTGCAAAGAGCTGCCATGAGACCTACCGTGGTCTTTTCTTTCTCTATGTTGAAAGCAACATTGCGAGATAGCGTCAAGCGAATGACTCCAAGAGCTTGTCTATCCAAAAGATTCCAATCTGCATCTTTCATGTCCTCTGGCTTATTCTCTGACAGAGGTAAATAAAGATTTTTCTGATATAGGTAATCTTCAATCTGCATCTTCCAAAATCCAAAATCTGCACCATCGAACTTCTCGATTTTGACCTTTCCTTCATCTATAGCCATTGCTCCCACTCAAATCTGACTTCGTTGGATCGTGTAGAACCAAACGCTCTGATACCAATTGTTGGGAAAAATACTCAACTTTTCCGACTTATCAGATTTGTGTGAATGCAAAATAATAGAGAAAATAACACACAGTATCAATATTCTCTAACACTACTTTAACTATGAAGAAAACTGAAATGATTACAATGTTTGAACTCTCAACCCAATATTCTCTTACAACAAAGAATTCTGAAAAGCATTCCTGTTTTAATCTAAACTAGCTTTTCTCTTTTGTTTCTGGAATCCCTTTTTAATTGAATGCACTAACAAAATAATTACAACATTATTTATACTTGCAAAACAACTTAAAATAGTTTGTGGAATTACGTAGCTCCTTAATTCCATCACACATTCTTCTCCTAATTTTAACTCCATAAAATCGGGTTGTATTTATTCTTCTTAATTGTAGTAAAAATAGCTAATTGCTATTTCCAACAACGCCACCATTGCCATGGACATCAAGGTTGAAAACTGCCTAGGGGCTTCTAGAGATGTTAGATTTTCTTCTAGGATAAAGGAACAAATGAATTCATGCTCATGGTTTGAATCAGCTATATATCAATCTCTAGCTTGATGGTAAAAAATGTACAGCCTTATTGCCATATGTTGATTTGTTCTTGCATTACCTGCTAGTTACTGGTATCTAGCATCTCATGAATTCACAACATCCCTTGGCTTCTCTTCCTGTACTCATTCCTCTAATTCTCTACTGGTCTTTGGAAATCACTCAATAAAATTCCTCATAAATAACAAAAAGATGACATTCACTGCTCTGCCACCACCAATACAACAACAAGAACAACAACAACCTACCAATAACAACAATCAGCAATCCTAACAACTCAATTCATGTTCCTGTAATGAACAACACAACAACCACAACAATGAACAAGCTCAGACTAAGAACAACAGCAATCCTTCTGGTTAATATATGCATACCCGTTTCTGCTCTTTTTTTTGGTCGAAGTAGGGCCGAAGCCCGACTTAACGAAATAAATAAAACTAAGTACTACTTCAGATAAACATTGTCTACTAAACAAATAATAGAATTAAGAGGAACATCTAACTAAACACATGAAAAAAGGAGAGGCCAACAACTATCGGCTGGAAAGTTTCTGCTCTTGTTTGGATAGAGATCACAGACTTTTATTTTTCCAATTCACAGACCGCCTATTAATTTGAATTTTTTCTCTCAAATAAGCGATTTTTACAAAAGAATTCCTGATATAAGCGTCCAAACAAGGTTACATAAGTGTTGGGTTTTCCCTCCTTAGCCCAAAACAAATGGGCTTATCTATCACAAGCTAGAAGCCCATTAGTGGAGAACTCTAGAATTATTTAGAGGATAATCTTGTAGAGTAATCTAGAAATTTTAAGCCTAGACTAATCTATAATTCTCTTGTGTAATCTCTAGCAACCCCCACTAGTATAAATAGGGGTTAAGTCTCTCATTTGTAATCATCTAAGCAAAGCAATACAAAGCAAGGTGTAAGGAAGCAAGAGAGTAATACAAGGTTAGTTCCTTAATTCTCCTAGTTGCCCACAAAAATTAGTTAGTCTTGTTCAAGTCTCTTTCCTAGCATATAGCTTGCAAGTATAGTTGTTTCATTCCCGTCTCAAACACACGAAAGAGGGAAAAGTCCTAGTTTTACCAACAAGTGGTATCAGAGTCAAGTTATGACTACAACCCGGATAGCTCGTGCGGTTGAAGATGGAGGGTAACGCCACCTATGACGGTGACATGTTCAAGCTTACGGCGGACAACTATTCGTATTGGAAGCCAATGATGGAAGATCACTTGTATTGCAAGGACTTGCATGAGCCCATCATCCACAAGGACAAGCCCGAAGGAAAGAACGCTAAGGATTGGGAACTCCTAAACCGAAAGACGGTCGCCATGATCCGTAAGTACATCGATAAAACTCTCTTTGAGCATGTATCTACTTTTACAAATGCCTTTGAACTATGGACAAAACTCGAGTTCATGATTCAAAAGAAAACACCTCGTAACAAGGCCCACCTTTTACGAAGGTTGGTAAAGTTGGAGTATAAGGATGGAAAGAGCATGATTGAGCACTTGAACACTTTCAAGGGGCTCGCAAATCAGCTCACCAAATTCGACATGAAGGTCGAAGATGAGATGTTAGCCCTTCTACTCCTTAGCTCCCTGCCAGAAAGTTGGGACACGTTGGTTGTTACTATCAGTAACTCGGCACCAGAGGGGAAGCTTGCCATGGATACCGTCAGTGATAGCCTTCTAAACGAAGAAGCTAGGAGGAAGGAACGAGGTATAGACACTCAAACGGAGGCGAACGTCGTAGACAACCGAGGTAGAGATGATACACGTGGGCGTACCAAAAGTCGCGGCCGAGATCAATCTCGAGGACGATCCAAGTCACGCACAAGGGTTACTTGTTATTATTGCAACAAGGTAGGCCACAGGAGATCGGAGTGCCGATATCTCAAGAAAGATCAAGAGACGGGTAACGTCAAGCCAGATCGGTTCAACCCATCGAAGAGGCGGGATGACAAGACCACCACTGCCTTGGCAAACGAAGACGATGATGTATATCTCGTTGGAGGAGATAATCTTCTAAACATTGCCTCTGATGACAGCTCTTGGATCGTCGATTCTGGTGCTTTCTTCCACGTCACCCCTCACAAAAGCTTCTTCACAACCTACCAAAGCGGTGATTTTGGTAATGTCCAAATGGGAAATGAGGGAAGAAGCAAGATCATTGGAAAGGGGGACGTCGTCCTGATATCAAGCACAGGATGCAAGGTCATTCTCAAGGATGTAAGACATGTTCCTGACATGGGCCTCAATCTCATATCAACTGGAAAGCTAGACGATGTCGGTCTAGAAAACCACTTTGGTAATGGAAAGTGGAAGCTCACCAAAGGAAGATTGGTCATGGCTCGAGGAAGAAAAGACGGGTCACTATACGTGACACATGCTAAGCTCTGTAAGGAGGAGGTGAATCTTGCTAGCAATGACATGGAGATATGGCACCAAAGGCTCGGGCATATGAGCGAGAAGGGTCTTCATATCCTCGCTCGGAAGAGACTTCTCCCTCAAATGAAAGGTACGTCCCTCGAACCATGCTCTCACTGTTTAGCTGGAAAACAACACAGAGTAACTTTCCAGAGATCTTCCACACCTACAAGAAGAAAGTGCATCCTTGATCTCGTGCACACCGACGTGTGCTCCATGTCAGAGAAATCCATTGGTGGTGCATCATACTTCATCACCTTCATAGATGACCACTCAAGAAAGATTTGGGTGCATTTGCTGAAATCTAAAGATCAAGTTCTTGATGCTTTCAAGGAGTTCGTAGCCCGCGTAGAACGAGAGACAGGACAAAAGCTCAAGTGTGTTCGTTCCGACAATGGTGGTGAGTATCGAGGTCCATTCGAGGCATTCTGCAAATCTCGGGGAATCGGGATGGAGAAGACTCCACCTAAGACACCACAGCTGAACGGGATAGCTGAGAGAATGAACCGAACGATCTAAGAAAAGGTTCAGTGCATGCTCTCTCACGCTAAATTGCTTAAGTTATTCTGGGGAGAAGCTGTGATGACCGCAATTGACATCATCAACCTCACACCATCAGTTCCTTTGGAAGGAGATGTTCCAGAAGAAGTTTGGTCAGGAAGGAAGGTCTCCTACAATCACTTGAAGGTATTCGGGTGCAGAGCGTTCGTTCACATCCCTAAGGATGAACGAGCCAAGCTAGATTCCAAGACCAAGGAGTGCATCTATCTTGGCTCACCCAGAGATGAGTTCGGTTATCGGCTTTGGGATCCAATAAACAGAAAGATCGTTAGAAGTAGAGATGTTGTGTTCTTCGAGGAACAAACAATTGAAGACATCCAGATATCAGAGAAGCCAAGGTCAAGAGCTAGTAGGAGCAGAGATCCTCTTCCTTCTCAGGAACGACATAACAACCCAGAAGAAGCAGTCGAGAATAATGATGCAAACACTGAAGAAGGTGCCCCTACTCAAGATGAGGAAAATCAAGAGATGGATGAAGAGGAGCAATCGGAACCAGAAGAAGATTCAAGCACCGAGCCAGAGCCAGAGCTTAGGCGGTCCTCCAGAGATAAGAGACCGTCTATCCGATACAACCTAGACGAGTATGTGACCCTAACGAACGAGGGGGAGCCTCAAAGCTATGAAGAGGCTATAATTGACACTCACAAGGACGAGTGGGTAAAAGCCATGCAAGATGAGATGCAATCCTTGCATGAGAACCACACTTATGAGTTGGTGCAGCTTCCAAAAGGAAGGAAAGCCTTGAAGAACAAATGGGTGTATCGAATAAAGCATGAGGGGAGTAGCCTAAAGCCCCGATACAAGGCACGACTTGTCGTGAAAGGCTTCAGTCAGAAGAAAGGCGTTGATTTTGAAGAGATATTTTCTCCGGTGGTGAAGATGTCCTCCATACGAGTTGTACTTGGTCTAGCAGCTAGGCTAGATTTGGATATTGAACAACTCGACGTCAAGACGGCCTTCCTTCACGGTGATCTCGAGGAGGAGATATACATGGAACAACCTGAAGGGTTCAAGGTCCCAGGAAAGGAAAACTTGGTATGCCGACTACAGAAGAGTCTATATGGCCTCAAACAGGCCCCAAGGCAGTGGTACAAGAAGTTTGACTCGTTCATGGTACATCATGACTTCAAGAAAACCATGAATGACCATTGTGTCTTCATGAAGAGGTACGCAAGCGGTGACTTCCTCATACTTCTCCTTTACGTTGATGACATGTTGATCGTAGGTCATGATCGAAAGAAGATAGACACTCTAAAGAAATACTTGAGCAAGAGCTTTGCCATGAAAGATTTGGGACCAGCAAGGCAGATTCTTGGGATGAAGATTACTCGGGATAGATCGAAGAAGTTGCTATGGCTATCCCAAGACAAATACATTGAAAAGGTGCTGGAGAGATTCAACATGCAAAATGCGAAGCCGGTAAGCACTCCGCTGGCTAGACATTTCAAGCTCGATTCGGAGCAGAGTCCAACAAGTGAGAAGTAGAAGTTGGAAATGAAGACCACCCCTTATGTATCAGCAGTAGGCAGTCTTATGTATGCCATGGTGTGTACCAGGCCTGATATCGCATACGCAGTTGGCGTTGTTAGCCGCTTCCTATCAAATCCAGGGAAGGAGCATTGGGAAGCAGTCAAATGGATCCTCAGGTATCTACGAGGTACGTCAAAAAGGTGCCTACGCTTTGGAAATGGGAAGCTTGAGCTGCAAGGATATACAGATTCAGACTTGTCTGGTGACAAGGATTGCGGGAAATCCACATCGGGCTATATAACTACCTTTGCAGGGGGAGCAGTTTCCTGGCAGTCGAAGCTACAAAGGTGTGTTGCCTTGAACACCACTGAAGCAGAATATATCGCAGTCACTGAAGCATGCAAGGAGATGTTGTGGATGAAGAACTTTCTTCGCGAGTTGGGAGTAGAGCAAGACAAGTACGTCCTGCTATGTGATAACCAGAGTACCATTCACCTGGCAAAGAATCCAACCATCCACTCTCGCTCGAAGCACATCGATATTCGATATCACCGGATTAGAGAAGTCCTTGAGGAGAAACACCTACATCTTGACAAGGTGCACACAGACAAGAACTGATCAGACATTATGACCAAGGTACTACCAACCAAGAAGTTTGAAGATTGTTGTCAAGGCACCGGCGTTGTGACACATCCAGGCTAAGTCGGTAAGGGGGAGATTTGTTGGGTTTTCCCTCCTTAGCCCAAAACAAATGGGCTTATCTATCACAAGCTAGAAGCCCATTAGTGGAGAACTCTAGAATTATTTAGAGGATAATCTTGTAGAGTAATCTAGAAGTTTTAAGCCTAGACTAATCTATAATTCTCTTGTGTAATCTCTAGCAACCCCCACTAGTATAAATAGGGGTTAAGTCTCCCATTTGTAATCATCTAAGCAAAGCAATACAAAGCAAGGTGTAAGGAAGCAAGAGAGTAATACAAGATTAGTTCCTTAATTCTCCTAGTTGCCCACAAAAATTAGTTAGTCTTGTTCAAGTCTTTTTCCTAGCATATAGCTTGCAAGTATAGTTGTTCTATTCCCGTCTCAAACACACGAAAGAGGGAAAAGTCCTAGTTTTTCCCAACAATAAGAAGGTTAATAAGAAAAGCAAACATGAGTTTTTAACAAGCAATTTTTACAAAATAACGCCTTTTTTTCTAACCAAATATTTATGTTATGTTGGTAATTAAGTTTGATAAGAGCCTATGTTAAGAATTAATTTATATAAAATGTTTACTTAAGAAAAAAATTCTATTAATTTCAGTATTTTTTTAGGGATATTTACCATACATACGTGTTTTGGTAAAAGTGGATAACATCGTTATATTATATTCTTTTCTTAAATAATATATGTAAAATATTTGTTACTTGTTATTTTTTCTTAAAAACTCTATCTACTCCATATAATATTTGTTACGTGATTTTTTCCTTAAATACTCTCTCAACTACGTATAATATTTGTTACTTGTAATTTGTTTCCTTAAATACTCTCTCAACTACGTATAATACTTGTTACTTAGTGATATTTTCCTTAATACTTGTTATTTAGCATAAATATCTTTTTCGTAAAATGGATTACTTCCTTACAGATTCTATTATAAATTTTTGGGTCCGTCATGTTTGGATAGGGATCTTAAACTTGATTTTTGACCGCCTATTATAAATTTCAGTATCTTTTGAGTAATATTTAGCATAAATATCTTTTTCTTAAAAGTGGATTACTTCCTTGCAGATTCTATCAATGTTACATTTTTTCAACTACGTATAATATTTGTTAGTTAGTGATATTTTCCTTAAATATTCCATCATATAGCAATCATATTTGTTACTTGTTCTAAAAGAAACTAATTCGTAGAAAGTGCAGTATTATATCTCGTGTATAAATAGGGCTCTACCCCCTCCTCAAATCTCCTCTACTTTTCTCCTTCCTGCTTTCTCTGTTTCTTCCATCATGGCTTCCCGTTCTTCTTCTGTGTTATTGTTGGCTGTCTCCTTTCTTCTTCTTCTTTGCCTTTCGCCATCAGCTGCTGCTGCTGCATCTTCTTCTTCTTCTTCTTCGTTACCGGCGAGGTTTGATTCAATATACCAATTCGGAGACTCGATTTCCGACACCGGAAATCTGATGAGAGAGCTTCCTTTATCTCCATGTTCGCATCCTCCTTATGGCCAAGCCATCTTCCAGAGGCCAACTGGTCGCTGCTCTAACGGCCTTCTCATGGTCGACTTCTTGGGTACGTTAACTACTTTCTTATATAACCTATGAACTTTGGTTGTTTAATTATGATCGATAGATTTTGACTTTGGTTTGACATGTGCGCAGCAAGAGCATTGAGTCTGCCGCTTGTGAATCCCTACTTGCAGAGAGACGCCGACTTCTCTCACGGCGTCAACTTTGCGGTTGCCGGAGCAACTGCTCGTAATGCCTCCAACTATCCCGGTGCACCTCACAGCTCTCTTTCTGTCCAGCTCGGATGGTTTCGTTCTCATCTCGACTCTATTTGCTCTTCTTCTGCTGGTACGTGTGTTTCTTGTGAGTCTTGTAATCTGTTTCCTCGTCTGAAATACAATTACTTGCCCAGATGATGTAGCCAACACATGTGTTTTTTTGGTTTATATCTGTTTTTTGTCTCGTCTTTCCCAAATCCGTCGTAACACTTGTATACATCAATAGTCGGGTTTATGCATGTGGACTTGTAATTTGTTTGTTATGAGTATTGTAATCTGTTTTCTCATCTGAAATATACAATCTTATTTAACACATGTTGTATTCTTTTGTTTATATCTGTTTTTTGTCTCGTCTTGCCCACATCCGTCACAACACTTATATATATATATATCCCGGGTTTGTGAATAAATATAATCGGTTAAATGTTTACGTGCAGATTGCAAGCACAAGAAGCTGGAACGAAGTCTATTTCTTTTAGGCGAAATCGGAGGCAACGACTACAACTATGATTTTCTGACGAGACACAGACCTACAGAAGTTGTCAGCCAATTCATTCCTCATGTGGTTCAATCTATTGTCAACGCAGTAAATGTAAGTGCACATGTCTGATTCTAGATACCATTGAATTCTGTTCTATTTTCTTGAAATTGGACTTAATCAATTAATATTTGGTGTTGCAGGAGGTGATTGAAGCTGGTGCTAAAACAGTAATTGTCCCCGGAAACTTCCCAATCGGGTGCATGCCTATTTACCGCAACAACTTCGCATCCAGTGATCCGACTTCATACGACAACCACGGATGTCTGAAAAGGCTTAATGGTTTCGCGAGATTACACAACGAGCAACTTAATCGAGCAATAGAAGAATTGAAGAAGCAACACCCGAATGTGGCCATTCATTATGGAGACTACTACTCTGCATTCACATATGTCCTTAACAATGCGGCTTCCCTTGGATTCGATCAGGATAAAGTATTTTCGCCATGTTGTGGAAGTACGAGCAGGCCGTGTGGATCAGGTGCAGGGGTGCCTCTTTGTTCCGAGCCTTGGAAGCGAATCAGTTGGGACGGGATTCATCTAACTCAACGCGCTTACAGAAACATGGCTTTAAGGCTCTTCTCTCAAATCTTCACCCACCATCAGATTCCTGCAGAGCTTGTTTGAGTTTGCATCACTCTATGTACTGTTTTGATAGAATTGTGTTGGAGGTTTTAAGTTACTGTATTGGTAATTGAATTTGTTTAAGTAGGACCTATTTAGTGCAGTTTTGTTCTTGGAGAAAGAAACAAATGAATCCATCGCACTTTATTTCGGACCAAAGGGTACTTTCGGTAGAACTTCTATTTCGGACCGAACCGGTTTATTGCATGTCCGGTTATATAAAAACCCATATAATACGGCACGTCATCACATTAAATTAAAATATTGTAGAATCTGGTATGAATTCCGGGGGGACCCACATTACACCATAAACTGCATGTTGAGACTCACTCCAAAATCAAACTTCCTCTTCTTTCTCCATCCAAAAATGGCTGTCGAGGTCTGCGTTAAGGCCGCTACTGGCGCTCCTGATGTCCTCGGAGACTGTAATCCCTCTCTCTTTCACCTTCTGTTTCATTCTAGGTTTTCAATTTTCCAGATTGGTTCAAATTCTGTGTGTTTTGCAGGTCCCTTTAGCCAAAGGGTTTTGTTGACATTGGAGGAGAAGAACATCCCGTACAAGCTTCATCTAATTAATATTAGTGACAAGCCCAAGTGGTACAGAAATTGATTTTACTGTTTTCTTTGTTGTTATGAGCGTTTGATTGAGATTACATTTTACTGAATTTTGCGATTAGGTTTTTGGAGGTGAATCCGGAAGGGAAAGTGCCTGTGATTAAGTTTGATGATAAGTGGATCTCTGATTCTGACGTTATCGTTGGCATTATTGAGGAGAAGTTTACTGATCCTCCTCTTTCTACTCCGCGTGAGTTTTCCAATGTGTAAGTTCTATGGGGAATCGTATGAAATTTGTGTTGTCTCTGTGATTTCTTATTCTCTATAGGGGTTTATCCTTTTCTGCATTTTCTATGAGATTATTCAACTGATGTATAGTAGTAGTCATACTCTCCAACTTTTGACCCAATCTTCATTTTGTTTTTGTTGTTGTATTACTGAATAGTTTTGTTGTCATTGAAAAAAAAAGAGTCAATCTTATAAGACAAAGTTGAAGATTGAGGTGGAAGAAAAACAAAACAAAACAAAACATGCCACTTTGTAGAGATGTCATTTTCTGATGTGAAATCTATCAATTGCCTCCCTTCAGCAGATGTTGTAGACACACTTTGATCTGCATGTGGATGATTTTGAGAATGTTTTGTATGAGTGCAGGGGATCTAAGATCTTTTCTTCCTTTGTCGCCTTTCTGAAGAGCAAGGATCCTAGTGACGAGACTGAGCAGAATCTTGTGAATGAACTCAAAGCATTTGATGATCATCTCAAAGCTAATGTATGGACACTTACACTATTAAGCTGTTAATCATTAAGCATTGGTAATATAATTTATTGTCTTTTTTTTTCTTAGGGTCCATATGTTGCGGGTGAGAAGATCACTGCTGTTGATTTGAGTTTGGCACCTAAGTTTTATCATCTTAAGATCGCTCTTGGACATTTCAAGAACTGGTCTGTTCCTGAAGAATTTACTCATGTTCATGACTACATGAAGGTGAGTGCAGTCTACTATTCCATTTGTCTCATCAATGTGTAGTGAACTGATAGTGTTTTGGGTTAGTTTGAGTAAGGGAGAAAGAGATAGAGAAAGAGATAGAGAAGAATTGGGTTCTTTCATTTGATACCGAATCTGTTACAACAGAATGGACTATATAGTTGTTTGCTATTTGGGCCAATCATTATTTATCCTATGGCCCAACATGGCTTTATACAATAGACTGGTCCAGTATGTACTATCCGGCCATGACATATACCTCCCCCCACAAAAAAAAAAAGGTTGTCCTCAACCTGATCCAGCAAACTCAGCAAACTGGTGAATGATATGACCAGCAGCTTCCCAGGTTGCATCAGCTACGTCCAAGTTAGACCAACGGATGAGCCATTCTGTGACTGGGTTGTTGTCCTTGGTGTAAGTGACGCGGGAATCCAGAATCTCTGCAGGAGCCAACAACACTGTGCCATCCGGGTTCGTTATCGGCGGAGTAGACAGAGATACCGATGGCTGACTAATGAAACGTTTGAGCTGGGATACGTGGAAAACTGGGTGAATGCGCGATCCCGCTGGAAGTTCCAATCTGTACGCCACCTTCCAATCTGTAGGCCACCTTGCCAATTCGCTCCAGAATCTTATAAGGCCCATAGAACCGAGAGCATAATTTCAGGCTTCGCCTGATTGCCATGGATGTCTGCCGATATGGCTGAAGCTTCAAAAGCACCATGTCATCCACTAGAAACTCCCTATCCGAACGGTGGGCATCCGCAAACTGCTTCATTCGTGACTGCACAGCCTGTAGATTGTCTTTTAGTTGAGCCAACATAGTCTCCCTTTCTCGCACCCAATCTTCCACAGTGGAAGTGGACATAGCAGATGCATCTACACCTAGCATCGGTGGAGGATAGCCGTATAAGGCTTGGAAAGGTGTTGACTTAAGACTTGAATGATAACACGTATTGTACCACCATTCAGCCAAGGCGAGCCATCTGAACCACTTCTGCGGATTAGAACTTGTCATTGCTCGCAGATAGTTCTCCAAACATTGGTTAAGGCGCTCTGTTTAACCGTCTGATTGTGGGTGGTAGGCTGAGGACATACTCAATTTGGTTCCCATGGCAGCAAATAAATCCCTCCAAAAGTGACTGGTAAACACCTTATCTCTGTCAGATACTATATCTCTAGGTAACCCATGGAGTTTTACCACACCATCCATAAAAACTTGTGCCACCTTACTTGCTGTAAATGGATGCTTCAGAGGAAAAAAATGACCGTATTTTGTTAACCTGTCGATTACCACCAGAATGATATCATACCCCATTTAGGTAGCGATTCGATGAAGTCTAAACTCATCGAAGACCAAGCCACCTCAGGCAACTGAAGTGGTTGTAATAGCCCGGGGTTGCGCACATGCTTCACCTTATTGCGCTGACACACCTCACAATGCTTAACAAAATCAGCTACTGCCTCCTTCATTCGAGGCCAATAAAACATAGATTTGAGGCGTTGATATGTTGCGTGAATGCATGAATGACCCCCAACCGGAGACCCATGTAATGCCTCTAAAAGTTGTGCTTGCAATCCAGCTCCTGATCCCACAAAAATTTGACCCTTATAGCGCAGAATACCCTGTGTTACCTCGTAGTTGGGGCTCAGAGATATAGCAGTGGAAGCTACTAATTGCTGAGCCGATTCATCACCCAGGTAGGATGCTATTACCTCTGTCATCCACTTTGGTTCTGCTGCTGAGATTGCACTCACGGAAGCTTCTTCATCCCTGCGAGACAGAGCATCTGCCACCCGGTTTTCCACACCCTGTTTGTAAGATATGGTAAAAGACAATCCCAGCAATTTTCGAGTTGCTTTTCGCTGCAAATGAGTAGTCAGACGCTGATCCAAAAGATGGCGTAAGGGCTGATGATCAGTTCTGGTGTAGAAATGGGCTGACTCTAAGTAGTGGCGCCATTTGTCGATGGCCAGCAGTACCGCTAACAACTCCTTCTCATAAGTTGATAAGTGGCGATTTGTTCCTTTCAAAGCCTGACTGATGTAAGCAATGGGGTGACCCTCTTGCATAAGCACCGCTCCTATCCCATTGTCACAAGCGTCTGTCTCCAAAACGAAGGGTAAGGAAAAATTGGGCAGCCTCAAAACTGGTGTTGATATCATAAGGGACTTTAGTTTCTGGAATGTTGTCTCTGCTTCCTGAGGCCACATCAGTTTATCTTGTTTCAGCAGCTCCGTCAAAGGTCTAGCAATGGCGCCATAATTCGGAACAAAACGCCTGTAATACCCAGTCAATCCCAGAAATCCCCTTAAACTTTTTATCGAATTTGGGGTTGGCCAGTCTCGCATTGCTTCAATCTTTGTCGGGTCAGTAGAAACCCCTGATCCTGATATCAAATGCCCAAGGTACTCCACTTGAGATTGAGCAAAGTTGCACTTAGACTTCTTAGCAAACAACCTGTGGACACGCAGTAATTCCAGCACCTTACGCAGGTGTTCCACATGGTGATCAAGTGATTTGCTATAGATCAAGATGTCGTCAAAGAACACCAGTACAAAGCGACGTAAATGTGGACTGAACACATAATTCATCAAGGCCTAAAATGTTGTCGGTGCATTCGTCAATCCAAAAGGCATGACTTTGAATTCATAATGCTCGTGATGTGTTCGAAAAGCCGTCTTGGGTATATCACAATCAGCAACCCGTACTTGATGGTATTCGGCTCGTAAATCTAACTTGGAGAAACATGAGGCACCTTGCAGCTCATTGAGTAACTCCTCGATGTTAGGTATCGGGAACTTATACTTAATAGTTGCCTCGTTTAGTTGACGGTAGTCCACGCAAAATCGCCAGCTGCTGTCTTTCTTTTTTACCAATAAGGTCGGAGAAGCAAACGGGCTTTGACTCGCCTGAATAATGTTTGCCTTAAGCATCTCGTTCACTTGACGCTCAATTTCATCTTTTTGAAGATGATGATATCTGAATGGTCGTGCACAAACTGCTGTCACTCCTTGTCTAAGCGGAATGGTGTGCTCGAATCCTCTCTTGGGTGGTAACCCTGTAGGTTCCTCAAAGACACCTGCAAATTGGTCCAACAAGGTAGAAATTTGAGCAGGAAGACATTCGGTAGCACCACTTACTGAGAACAGGCGCGCCACTTGTGTCACCAGAAGCGGTACTTTCTTTTTGAGTAACTTGTGGAGACGAAGCCCAGTCATGCTCTTTAGGGTTGCTTCTTCTTTGACACCACTTATCTCCACTTTTCTTCCTTCTTTCACAAAAGATATTGTTAGAGCTCTAAAATCAAATGTCACTGGACTGAAAGTCCTCAACCAATCACCCCCCCCAAAACTAAGTCACACCCTCCCAGCTTGAGGATACGCAGGTCAAAGTGAAATCGAGAGTCTTGCATCTCCCACTTGAACCCTTTGCAAACCTGGTAGCTATATAATTTGTGTCCGTTAGCCACTGCAACTTCCATAACAGAGGCTGGTTGTGCCACCAACCCGGTGTCTTGAAGCACCCTGGGGTCAAGAAAACTATGTGTAGCGCCGCTGTCCACCAGAATCATAATAGTTTTCCCGGCGACTATGCCTTTGATCTTGATAGTCGACCGTGGATTGCTACCCGTAAGAGCGTGAACATACACCTCTCCATCCTCCTCTGGCAAGGGTGTAAGTTCCTCTGAATCAGATGACGACAAGATGTCTCCCTCCTCTGATTCTTGTAATGTGAGAAGGCTATGCAAAGATTGTGAACTGTGACCTGTATAGTACTTATCTCCGCAACGATAACACAATCCCGCGGCCCTTCTTGCCTCTCTTGACTCAGAATTGAACCCAACAGTCCCTGCTGCACTCGGCTTATTGACAGAATGGCTTGCTGAACTTGACAAAGTAGGCAGAGATGCTCTTGTTGGTGTTCTAGTCTCGGACATTCCTGATCTCCCCAATTGCATATGCGGATTTGGTTTCGAAGGTGGCCGCCACCTGTGATAGTGCAAGAACCGAGCTATTATACGATCTTGACAACTCGAAAGCAACAGTCAACGATTCCGACATTGCGATTCGCACCAGAGGCTTAATTTCCTTTCTTAAGCCAGTAATGAAGCTTGAGATGAAATATGTATCAGGCAGATGGGGATTTTGGAGTAACATACTTGCCCTGAGATCCTCAAACTTCTCAGTATACAACTCCAAATCGTCACCTTGCTGAAGTTTGTTGAATTCATCGATGATGTCTGCCCCATAAACATTCTCGAACCGATCTAAAGCTTCTCTAGCCAGATCTTGCCAAGAAAGTAATCGATTATGCAGTTGAAGGCCCTGTAACCACGCATCTGCTCTACCTGTGACGTACATCGCTGCAATTTCCAACTTTTGATGTTTTTGGATTGAAAAAATTGTAAAGTACCTTTCACAACGCCGAATCCAAGAACGTGGGTTCACTCCTTCAAAAGTAGGAAAATCCACTCGTGGTAAGCGGCGTCAGCACTTCGGCCTTCGCCACTTCCATACAAGCGACCTTCTGGTTCTTGGAAGATTTCTTGTCGCCGCTGGGGTGGAATTGTTAATTGTCGCACTGCTGAAGTCGAACCTACCTCCACAAATCGAGAATCTGCAAAACTTGGTTCTTGTGCGATTGGGCTTGCCGGCACCGGAATTGGAGCAATTGGCGGCGGAGGATTCCCACTTCTTGCCATTAGAAATGAGCGCATCATCTCCTGTAGCTCATTCAACGAATTTTGATGCTCGGCATGTCTTGTCTGGTTGTCATCGAATCGGCGAGCTGTGGAATCGATAAATGTCTGAGTGGAAGCCATAAACTGCTGAAGCTCTCCAATCTGGGCTTCTGTGCGACGCAGGGTCTCCTCCATGGTCTTCATACGAGTACCATTTGCCATATCCGAGGAAGGCTTGACTCTGATACCAATGTAGTGTACTGATAGTGTTTTGGGTTAGTTTGAGTAAGGGAGAAAGAGATAGAGAAAGAGATAGAGAAGAATTGGGTTCTTTCATTTGATACCGAATCTGTTACAAGAGAATGGACTATATAGTTGTTTGCTATTTGGGCCAATCATTATTTATCCTATGGCCCAACATGGCTTTATACAATAGACTGGTCCAGTATGTACTATCTGGCCATGACACAATGTTGATCTGTACTTGTTGTATGCTTTAATTTTCTGTTTATTCTTAGACAATCCAAAGTCTGTATGAGTTATTGGGTTTGATGTCGTCTAGAGTTTTATGTGATTTTCTTGCAGCTGCCAGTTAAATGTATTCTTGATACATGGCTGTCCTATATGATGTGTGCTTAATGTCTTGTTATCTGATACTGTCTTTATTATTTGCTTCAATATTTTCAGCAGTATATTCTTTTGTTGCTGTGGATTTGCTTCTCATTGTTTGCTAATAAAAATAATGCGAAAAGGGCCCATCTTATCTTTGTGGTAAGTGATACTACACTAAAGCCGAATGCTACATTATCCTTAACATGCATAGGGAGCAAAAACTTTCGATGAACTGTCGCGTGTAATTCTTTCTTATTTCATGTTGTATATGACTTTTTCCGCATCTCATATACGTTCGCTTTTGTGGTTTTTGCAGCTGGTGTTTTCTCGGGAATCATTTGTGAAAACCAAGCCCGCAAAGGAAGAGTACGTTATTGCAGGATGGGCACCGAAGGTGAATTCATGAAGTAAGATGTGATGTTGCTTCTTCTGTAGTGCTGGGTAGAAAAACCATTTAAAAGTCGAACTACGAGTGAAGTGAACTTAATGGGTTCATGAGTTTCATACGAGGAGTTGAGGACTGATCATGATTATTATATAAGGCGAATTTGAAAAAAAAAACACTCGTTATTTTCCAAAATTTGCATAAAAACACTTGTTATATGGAAATTTTTAAAACCACCTGCAGTTCACTTTTTTCTTACAATTCACTACTCTTTGACAATTTCTGATTTCGTTAAGTAGTCCAAAGTTAAGGATCTGTTTTGGAACCTAGGAAGAAACGTTCCTCTCTTTTGTAGAAGACGTCAAGATTTTTCTAAGGCATAGATTAAACATTCGTATTTGGTAACGACTAGATTAGTAAAAGATTTGTAGATTCTTGATATAAATCAACAAAACTCTCCTAAACATAGATACTTAGCCGATGTCCTAATAACATGATAAACAAAGTTACTTAAACCTAAACATAGAATCTCTCTAGACTCAATAAATTAACATCATAAACACAGTTACTTCTTTCTTTCTTTTTTGAGCGGATAGACACAATTACTTAAAACCTAACAAGACTCTCTAGACTCAACAAACTAACATCATAAATATTTTCCTTTTTTTTAAACATAGTTACTCAAAACTAACAAAAGACTCTCTAGACTTAACAAACTAACATCAAAAATTACTTTTTTTTTCTTTTTTTTAAACATAATTACTTAAATCTAACAAAAGACTCTATACCGCGTACCTCGATCTTCCCGCTTTCGGGTTCTTATTCCCTCACGTCCTCCTCTTCTTCCTCCCCCAAACTAATTCTTTATCATCATCAGAAGCAGCAACAACATCAGAAACAGCAACAACGGAACCAGCATCAGAAACAGCAACAGAACCAACATCAGAATCAGCAACAACACCAGCATCAGCAACAGAACCAGCATCAGCAACAACAACAACAACAACATCAGCATCACAAGCATCAGAATTGGCAACCAGAGCCTTCTCCTCATCAGCAACCTTTTTCTGGACATTCGAAAGCACCAATCCAAGCCCGCCATCATTCCTACGAAACGCCCAAACTTGAATCTCGGTCCCTGCACGCAACTGATTCGAGTCCACCACTTTCATCCATCCTCCACTAATCATATAAGACCAACTAGGCTCCTTGGACGACGACTCAGTCTTCCTCTTCTTGATCGGCAGCTCCTTACTCTGAGACTTCCTCTTCTTCTTCTCACTAAGTTTGTACATCCACTTGACCAATACCTGATCGTGAATATGAAGCCCGAAATCAATCACTTTAATCGGAATCTTGAACAAATTCCCTTCAGCATCTTTCTTATCCAGTAGAAGCTCTTCTTCCTTGGTCAGGAATGAAGAAGATGGACCCATCACTCTCAGAATTTCTGTGCGAGGCATCGACAGACGAGCTGAGTTCTTGTCGACATCCGACGCGGTGAGTTTCCTGCAAAAGATGAGTTGCAGAGCCGCCTTTGACGAAGCTCCGGCTGATTCAAGAGCCAACGGCAGCGTTTTGGGGATTCTTGCTTCTTCTTCACCTTCTTCTTTGATTCTCTGCAACTTCTCGCTGGAACTCGATTCCTGCTGTTGAATTCCGATGGAAATACAGATACCAAGCTCCAAACCCTGCTGGTTTTTAGGGTTTTCTTCCTGCGGTGGAATTTCAATGGAGACACCTAAAAGCTTGAGAAAGGAACGTTTCTTAGTAGGTTCTGTTTTGGGCAAATAATCAGACCCAACAGGTTCCATGGTGATTGAATGAACAAAAAAGAGAAGACGAAAGCAGAGGAAAGGAAATTCAGAGAAGACGAAAGCAGAGGAAAGAAAATTCGGAGAAGAAGACGGTGAGAATGGAGCAGAAGATTGATTTATAGGGTTTCTTGGCGCATAAGCTTACAGTGCAACTGATGATAGAACTTTTTTTTGTATACAATCGACCTATAATAACGGAGTTCTAGATTTGGTTTAGGGATTGTTTTTATTATTTATTTAGTTTTTAGGGATATTCTTTACCAAAAGTAATATAATTTAATATATCTATATACTTATGGCCTGTATTTCAGGGATTTCAGTGTATTAGCGTGTGTTCCCGTACCATGTACGGGGTCGTAAATAATAAGTATTTTAATAATATATTTATATTATATACTATTAATTAGTTTATAAATTATAGCTTATACTTTATGGTTTATAATTTATAGTTTACGATTTATGTTTTATAGTTTAAGTTCATTAATAACTCAATTTAATTAAATTGATAACATAATAATAGATAAAGATATAGATATATATAAGATAAAGATATAATATGATAAAAGATAAAAATCGATATTTCTTTTTGTAATATAACCTATAAGATATCTTTTTGATTTTTTTTACTTATTTAATTCAAAGATATATATTAAAATATAAAGTCGGATGATGTGGAGGATGACATGGTGGATGATGTAGCATAGCTTAGAGGTCGACACATAGGCGAATTGAATATAAGGTCGACATGTGGCAAAACAACGTTCTGTTTTAGTATATTTATAGATTTCTGTATTACATAATTTTCATTGGTGTATTTTTGCTGACAAAAGAAAAATTAGAGGATATTGTTTTTGTTTTTTTACATCCAACCTATAATAACGGATTATTTCACTATTTTAATATCTTGGCGAATTGACAATGGGCATTTGTTAAGATATACTATTTTAACTAGAGATTTTAACCAAGAAGAAAAAAATTTAACTAGAGATGGATTGTATTTTATTGGTATTTTAAATTCTAGGCGATGACTTTTTCATATTTTAATAATACTATAGTGTAATTTATTAATTTAAGAGTCTCAACGACGAAATCATCACCAATTGCCAGGTCAATACTTCAAGTCATATTCTTTATAGTAGAACTAGATCCGGTAATCGTGGTCAATGACCTAGGAAGCGCGGTCAATAACCTAGTTCTTCTATAAAGAATATGAGTTGAAGTATTAAATCGGTAATCGGTGATGATTTTAATAATTAAATCAACGTCGTTAAGGCTCTTAAATTAATAAATTACATTATAGAATTATTTTTATAAACAAAATATGAAAAAGTTATTGCCTAGAATTTAAAATACCAATAAAAACAATCCATTTTTAGTAATTATTTTTTTCTTCTCTATAAAAATCTCTAGTTAAAATTATATCTTAGCAAATGCCCATTGTCAATTGGCCAAGATATTAAAATATTGAAATAAACTCCTCAATGAAATCTAGAACTCCGTTATAATAGGTTGGTTGTAAAAAAACAATATCCTCTAATTTTTCTTTTGTCAACAGAAATACACCCATCAAAATTATGTAATACGGAAATACATCCCTAAAATACAGGCCATAAATATTTAGATATATTAAATTATACGGAGTATTACTTTTGGTAAAGAATATCCTAAAAACTAAATAAATAATAAAAACAATCCCTCAACCAAATCTAGAACTCCGTTATTATAGGTTGATTGTATACAAAAACGAATTCTATCATAATTTGTGTTTTCCTATTCTCCTTACTTGCACTGTAAGCTTGCGCCTCAAGAAACCCTATAAATCCATTCTTCCGCACCATCTTCTTCTCCGAATTTTCTTTCCTCTTCTTTCGTCTTCTCTGAATTTCCTTTCCTCTGCTTTCTTTCCTTTGCTTTGTCCTCTCTTTTTTGTTCATTCATGGAACCTACGAAGAAACGTTCCTTTTTCACGCTTTTAGGTGTCTCCATTGAAATTCCACCGCCGGAAGAAAACCCTAAAAACCAGCAGGGTTTGGAGCTTGGTTTCAGTATTTCCATCGGAATTCAACCGCAGGAATCGAGCTCCAGCGAAAAGTTGCAGAGAATCGAAGAAGAAAGGAAACAAGAAATTCAACACAAAGAAGGTGAAGAAGAAGCAAGAATCCCCAAAACGCTGCCGTTTGCTCTTGAATCAGCCGGAGCTTCGTCAAAGGCGGCTCTGCAACTCATCTTCTGCAGGAAACTCACCGCGTCGGATGTCGATAAGGGCTCAGCTCGTCTGGCG